>JAHZNG010003292.1:0-11864 GCA_027744375.1 Orchesellides sinensis
TAGTTTGTACGCTTAATATGTTGTATTATAAGTTATTTTTCACTGAAATGAGTTTTTAGGAAGGTTTGTTTTAAAATGTCACAAAAAAGAACTTTTGATAGTTGGAAAGTTTAAAGGTGAATTTATGGAGCTGTCTGGAGAAAGCCTTTCCGGCTGTATGTACTATGCAATGCACAATAAATTCATAAAATTTCACTTTTGAATCCTTAGAATGATTATATGATAATTTCTTTCACACAAGTTGACACATTAAAAATATATGAAACCAATATCACAATTGAATCAACGACACACGCCACTTTTGTTTCTATATACTCTTACGATAGTAAGTATTATGCGATGACACAAAAAATTAGAGTATAAATTCTTAAGAAGATGATTTCTTAACGAATATGAAATGATATAGATAATATATGACACAATGATTGTTTCACACGTTTAAAATTTAAAATAAAAAAGAATTAGACACTTATATGCACGATAACAAATGCATAATGTGGATAGGGATGTTGTTTTATTTAGATGTGTATACCCAAATTTTTCGTTACATTTTTATTTAGTCAGTAAAAAAGTGTGCGTATAAGGGTGGCGCGATCCAATGTGCTCGGTTGCTCAAACTTGACTGAAGAGATAGGAAGGCACCTTGCATTGGCGTTTGAGTTTTAGGTATATTGGATGAAATAAGTAAAAACGAGTGCTGTGAATGTTTAGGTACATAAGGATCTTTTATACCTGGTATGTATAACTTGTACTTGTATCTATGTACATTTTACTATGTATGGGAACCTGTCCGATGGATTGCATTCTTCTCGAAACATATATATGGCTAGCGTAGAGTTGAATTGCAGAACTTTTCGTTCATACATAGCCGGAGATGTTATATGAGCTTGTGACGAACAGAGCAGAGCAACTTCTGTAATGCCTTTCGGTATACAAACCTTTTCTGTATCAGAGAACGAACATTGAGACAAAGTACATATACAATATACCTTGTAGTTATATTATGCTTATGCTGCATGCTGCAGCAAAAGGAATAATACCTTTTAAGAGTACCTTTACTTTATATGTATTACTATTGTTGCCTACATATTTATGTATTAAAAATGTAATACTAAGCTCATTCACATTAAAGCATATTAAGTAAATGCTGCAGGTTTACTAGTTTAACTTCTTGTGGATTCCTAGCTGCAAGAATGTATCTCATCTCATCGTTATATGGATAACTGAGCTACTAATGTATAACATTAAACAACAAAGACGCAGAAGCAACCTAGGTTGTATGCAGCGCATTCTATGAAATTGTTTGTGATGCTACAACAATCAACTTAACTGCCACTATGCTTACACTTAAGTCCTTTGTTATGTGCATGTTTATGTTTATGAGTTTTTCCGTTTTATTCGTAGCTAAAAGGATTTTCAATTCTTTTTGGAGTCAAGAATAAAAATGTGTCCTTCGTCCTTCCCAATCTGAATACAGGCATGTTTGTTTTGTCCAGTCAGAGTAGAGTTGAGTCGGACTTGTCATACAAAACACGTTTTAAGGTCTACTGGTTTTTGTACATATCATTCAATGTCCCCCGGGAATACTCTATTAAGTACCTATATCATGTTTGTTTGCTTGTGAATTTTAAAATGAATGGGATGGAAGTGTTTTTTCATCGAACAACGAATCCCTTGAGGATTCCGAAAATCCTTTTTCGTAAGAAAAGGGGATGGTAATAATTAGGTGGGAAATAAAGTTTCAAGAAAGCATAACCAAGCCTTGACTCTTGTGTAGCTTTTTGTTTTAAACGGGTCGATATTCTTTATATGCGGTTGGTCTTCTTCTGTTGCTTATTTTAATTCTCTGCTTCCTCTTTGTTCCATTTAGCCTTCGTGTCTTCTTGTATTGTTCTCCAGAGGGTGAGTCAATAAAGCTTGTATGTACAAAGTACCGCCTTAAAATGCAACTAAGCCCTTTCTTTACTCCCTAGTGTTCAATCCAAAATGTCTTGTCTCACTACCTAAATACCAACGCAAACATATTGACTTATGTATACAGGACTCGATCTTCTCCATGGGCCAACTTCAGATTACCACAGCTTAGCGTGAATTTCTGATTCTGATAAGGATTAGGTCAAGACTTGTTATCTAACCATATGAAAGGAGAGTCTTATGATTTTTGCTCTTGAAATAATCGAGATCCGGTTTTTCTGAATTTTTCATGGACAACGCTATATCATAGATGTCACATTACTTTTATTTTAAATTCAATCCTTTTAGTTTTAGATGTGAGCCTTCGTTGCGTATTACGTAGTAGTACTTGGAAACATGAGACCTCTAAGGGTAACTCTGTACTTGATTTAGGGGTCAGGAAGATGTATGCTGGGTGGTCATCATCTTTTTATCCTTATATTTAAGAAGTCCATGAAACTTGTTATCATTTATACTTATTTTCTTTCTGTAGTAGAAGTCATTTCTGTTGTGCCCTTAATTGATTTCATACCATTAACTACATGGGTTTACTCTAAAAACTCAGAGAATTTTTCATGAACGTAATGTGATAAGATAAGATACAGGCATTTATAAGACCGACAATAGTTATAAAGAATTGAGACATTTCTTGACATGACGCACACAATGTTGTATTTTTTGGAAAGGTGCAAAAAGAAGCCTAATAACAGCGTAAATATTATGTAGTTTGCTTCCTTTAGGAGCGTCATCAACTGTATTGGATCGATAAAAGTAAAGCGATAATGAAGACTGTAAATTTTCTTTTTACAAAATAGGAGTTTAGAAGCATACAGAATATGTTTTATATATTATGTAGAAGTAAAAGCAACGGTATTGTATAAGGTAAAGTTAATGAAAATCTAGATATATAACAGTGCAGCGCTCTAGTTAAAGAAATCATCAATGGGCTATGGAAAACTATTGAGCCCGGCCTGTAAGTTAATTTATATTTATCATGCATACGCACGGATGATGTATCACGTCATGAATTAAGTCTCACTTGACATTTACACATGAAATTATGTAGGTTATGAAGTAATAAAATTTACCTTTGACCGATAAAACGGATAAAATATTTTAAAACGATATTTATTTGCGTCAAAGTAGAAAAATTAGCAACCGGTACTTTTATCCACATCATAGGAAATACAAAAATACAAAGCTTTACTTGATAACTTACCATACAATTTATGAAAATGATCAACAGTATAAAATTACAGTGTAAAAAACTAACATTATGATCGTATTGAGTTTAAAACAGTAAATTAAGCAACGTACATAATACAAAATTAATTATTTTTTGGCGGCTGTGGGAATCTTCGATGAATGAATTTGATGAGGTGACCGACATTACCTTTGCTGTTCCGAAGCAGGCTTGGAGAGTTTCTTGGCTATTGAAATGCATAAAAATATTGCTTATTGCATGAAAGTATGCATTAAAATGTTCTAAAAATTTTACGAATTGTAATCATATACCTCGTTAATTGGTCTCTGTGGATGCAACACCGGAGCAATGGCTGACATTGTTGTATTGTCGTTTCTTCCGCTTCCAGGCATTAAATTTGCACCACCAATATGCAGGAGCGAGTACAACGTTTCCTGCTCAGACATAGTCAATACCTTTCCGCGACCTCCAACTTGGAAATTAATGCCATGAGTTTGCTTTAAATTCGAGTTTAGCGAAACAGATATCTGAGGACGACTTGAAAGACTTTGGTTGTGCCTAGGCTGTACAACGGAAGCAGAAGCCGTCGACCTGCATCCTTGTGGAGCTGGCTTTTTGGCACTTAAAGGCGGCTGCCTAATAGGAGCAACATTTTGTACCGGTCTTTGTGTTCTGATTAAAAAATAAATGAAAGTTATTAAGCTTGTTTTAGCACGCCAACGCAGGTTTATTACATTAAATCAAAATAATTGCTTCGTCCACTTACGCAGTGTTTGAACCCTCGTTTTCATCGTCACTCGAAGATAATTCTCCGTCAGACTTATCAGTTTCCTTCGATGAAGACAAATCACAAGTGGTAGCAGTGGTCGAATTTATTTTAGCTGCTTGCTGACGAGGACTTGGAGGGGGAATAACTTGTGAAGTTTGGGTTTTCTGTCTTTCTCCATCAGGTTTTACATTCATTACAGAAGGAGGACTACGAGAATTACTAGAAGAGCTACTACCTTTCCCTGGTGTTCTTGGAATACCTGGCTTCATTGGAGTTGACGTTAGCAAATTTACAGGGTACATACCACCATCGTATATAAGTTTCAAGGAGTGTGTTGAATTAGAATTTGAGTCTGGGTCATCTATAACTCTAGGAGTTGGGGGTAACGTAAAATGTGTTTCATTTAATGTTACTGGAGGTTCCGCTTTCAAAGGAGTAATTAGTGGACTATTGTTACTAAAACCAATCCCAGACAAGTTGAGGAACCCAGTATCTGTAAAGTTCTTGACAGGAGTTGGTTCGGGAAAACCCATGGGAGCAGGCACGAGACTGAAGACTATACTATTTTCCTGTGGGGGTATAGGAAAGTTTTTTATTGGTGTAGGTTCTGTAAAACCTAATGGAGCAGGTACAATGTTGAATACAACGTTTTCTTGTTGATGCTGTGGCTGCGACTGCATAATTGTTAAAACGGGAGCATCGTTGGAAACATTCCCATTTAAGGTTATTGTTTCTGCGTTTGGCGCTTTGTTTTGGAATGGCGACGGTGCTGTAGTCTGAAAAGGCAACGGTGCTTTATTTTCAAATGGCGACGGGGCTTTATTTTGCAAAGGCGACGGCGCTAAATGTTCCGTTACAGTCTGAAGTGTTCTGACAGGATGTTTCCTCGGACTTCTGCGAGGACTACCTAAAGGCACCGCCTGAGCTGCCACAGCTTGGGCAGCAATAACTTCAGGAGATCGCTTGTCACTCCTTACATTTCTCTTCTTTGCTGGGGCATCTCCAAACAAGTCTTTGACTTTCAACATTATTTTTGGTTTTGGGGGTTTCTTTGTTGTTGCATTTCTAACTCGACCTTTCCTATTTTTCTTCGCTCCATTGTCATCTGGACTGGGGGTAGTATTAGTACTACTATTAGCCATGGCTTCTTCTACTATTGGCGTAAGGGGATCAGGTCTTGAAATGGGTACGGGTGCTGGAGGAGCAGCAGTTCGCTCTTGACTCATACTTGTATTAGGAGTAATCTCCTTCGTCTTTTTCTTTTCACTTTCAGGCCAGTTGAGACGTTTTTTGCTTTTGAATTCAGCATGCAGGTCTTCTGTTGCTTTGCGTTTTTTAGATGATTCTCCTACGTCCTTTGTACTCGTCTCTGGTTCGCTTGCTGGTGTAGGAGCTTTCAAGCTTGGCGGAGTTGTAAAAGTCAAGTTACGTATGTGCTTTTTTTTCCTCGGGGTACTTAAACTTTTCTTCTTCAAGAGATTTATTGGTGGTCCAACTGTACCTAACTTGTTGGCTGAGGCAATTAATCTCTGCAATGCATTTGGACTAATGGTTTTCAATTCAGATGTAGAAGCAGTATATCTAGGTTGAGGTTGCTGCATAGGAGTAGAATCCGTTTGGGAGTTGTTCTCACTTACAAGAACCAGACAAGGATTTTTCGTGCTTGTATCTACTCCAGAGTCACTTTCAACACCAGAAGTAGTGGAAGTAACAGGAGTTTTCGTGGCACTCATTTCTGAAGGATTGTTAGTTTTAATACTGCTTACATCATCTATTTTTGATGCTGTTGGTGGTCGGTCTAGATCATGGTAAACATGTACAAAATTATAATCCAAATTTTTCGCTTTTTCAGGGGTTAGTTTCACGGGGGTTGTTTTTCTTTTGTGTGAACTTGTTAGGTGAGCATTGTTTTTAGTAGCTTGAACTTCATGCTTACTGTTTCCGAATTTCTCCGCACTCATTCTTGAAGGTTGAACAATAATACTGCTCTTTGGAGTTGGAGAACTCCAAATAATTTTGTCTTTAGTGTTATTAATAATAGTAGTAGTGCAAGTTCCTTGTACTGACTGCTTTACGCCTGGAATCTTGGGAGCAATAGACCTTCTATTTAACTTCTGCCAAGGGGGAGGTTCACTGTTTACTGTTATAACTGACACATTAGCACTCTTTGCACCGGTATCGAAAGTCTGTTTTTCGACAACTACTGAAGTATTAAACACAGGATTTACGTTTGCACACGATAATGGTGTCGGCGTAATACGTTTGACAGATGCAGCTCTACAAGATGATTTAGGTGTTTTTAACCCAGAATTTGAGTCATCAGTCGCTTTTCTGCAGTCGTTGCTTGTATTTAACTCAGGTGTACTAGGGGATGAGACGGGTGGAAGCCCAGAAATAGTACTGTTTGTACTTACCTGCCCAAAAATTACTAAAAATATTCAAAGTCTTATTCTATCATACTTTTACCATTGTAGGTGTGTGTTGTTTATCTGGTTCTCCCTGTGGAAGAATATTGGAACTTGAAGTGTCAAAAATAATACCAGCTTCCTGAAACATCGTGCTTAAACTGTTATGAACATCAGCAAATGATGATGGACCAGGAACTGGATTACCAGCAAATGGTAAGCCAATGTCTCCTTGCGCACTATTACTGTCATCTGGCATGTCCTGCAGCAATTCTACCAAAAACTTGTCAATTTCATTTTCAGCCTTCGATGAGATTTTTTGTACAACGTCTCCGTTTTCTGCAACCACACAAAACCATATACAAATTCTTTAAATGTTATACCAAACAGCTAGCTACAGTTAACTCAGTATATCTTTTTACAAAAAAATCTTACGTTCGCCTTGAGGATCAATCATGTGTTCATTTATAGTTTGCGCAATTTTCTGCTGAAGATTATTATCATGCAGTAAAGTCTTGTAAAATATCATGGGAATTTCATCATGCAAGCCAAACTGAACAGCCGTATACTCATCAGTTTGACAACTATTCTCACTAATACTTGGTTTGACTTCGTCATTAGTTTGACAACCGCTTTCAATACTTAGTTTCCTGTTTACTCGATTCCACACGCATTTGGGACACTCATAATCTTCCTCTGTACTCGTACTCTGGTCAATAACAGCTACAGAAACATTCACAACTTCCTTTCTTTCAACAGGTGGCTCAATAGCAAGAGTCGTCGTCACTGTCGTCGTCGACTGGTTTCCTTTCAGTAAATCTTGCAATAGTTTTATCTTGCTCACAAGGGATTCAGAAGAAAAGGCTGGGAATATACAGCTTTCACCGTCCAAAATTTCCTCAACTATAACCAATCACAAAAATACATCATTAAAAACATCAAATTTCCTCCCCCATCTTCTCCACATCCAACACCAAATTTTCTCACCTGTCAACTTGGCATTCCCATAGTCAGTCAAGACATCCTTCAAACTCGGATTCACCGAGGATCTGGACAAATGTCTGAGATAATCCGAATTAGAAACTCTCTGCGGCTTCGGTGGAATATACGCTTTTAACAACGGCATCTCCTCAATAAGATTCAACGCAGCCGATTCACATTTGTTAGAGGCCAGGTACCCTTTATTCAAACCAAACCAAATCATACTAAGCCACCCAATAATAAAAACTTCCATCATCCCTTTAAATATACAGAAACTTCGTAAAAAATATTTTCTTACTCAAAACCATCACCGGAATCTCCCCTGGAAGAAATGGATCCATCTTGATTAACTTTTTGAATACGCCTTCAAACTATGGACAACACTTCACTTCATATTTAAAATTTAAATCAGCTGATGTCCCATCTGACCCCAAATTCAAATCAATCTTAATAACTATCACCACCCAACTTTCTAACCTCCTCCAAACACTAAAACTGTCCCTAAATCTTTACAAAATTAAATTAATCCCACATAAGAAAAAATTCCTACCCAATCAAAGCACTCCATTATACTCCATCACGTATGAATTATAAACTGACCCACACACCATGACTATGACCGTTGTCCTTTTATCCCGTGTGTGCCTTCATTGTTTACATTTTTACCCTTTAGTCATAGTCATGCATGGATAATGCACTATTCTGACTGAATGCATTTGTCAATATGCATTAACAAGAACAGATGGGCAGATCCAATCCCGCTACAACTTATCTATTGTATTGGTGCCAAGTATCATCCTGCCCCAGTTACACTATGGTCACCTAAAACACTTCATCTCATTTTCTCATCATGCCCCGCAAACTTTTTAGAATGTACCGCTAAACCTGCCTATTTAAAGTATCTGACAAATGCTTAGATTGACTTACAAACTTGGACACGTCAACAGACCAACTTGTTTACAGCCTTGCCAACTCAACCTATACTACACTAAAGTACATTCATTCCATAAAATATCCTGTTCTATTCCTAAATGCAGATCGGATGCACCCTTTCAAGAAGAAGTAAGAACAAAATTGTATACATAAAAAAAGTACCTGAAAGAGCCCAATCACCAATGTAAAATATCAACACTTGACATGCTTCGGCATTCAAGATTTTCTGAGGAAGCCGGACGGATCACACAGATATTTACAACTTATCCTAACATAAACACTTCTTGAGGTTCCTTTCCTTTTCCTGCTGGCTGCTGCTCCATAATATATATTTAACTTAAAAAAAAATAAATTCTTGTCATTTGTGATTTTGTTAAAAAACTGCGCAATTCTTGTTTCCATTTGGTGTTTTGGAGGAAGATTTAATTAGTGTGTTTTTAGTGATTTCCTGAAGAAGCTGTCAAAATAAAATTGTAAGTGAAAATCATTTGTGATTTTGTTAAAAAAACTGCGCAATTCTTGTTTCCATTTGGTGTTTTGGAGGAAGATTTAATTAGTGTGTTTTTAGTGATTTCCTGAAGAAGCTGTCAAAATAAAATTGTAAGTGAAATTATTCCTTATTATGTTATGTTGTATCTTAATGTATGTCTTGTGTAGATGTGAGAGGGGATTATGAGTTTAAAAAAAATTTAAAGTGTCATTTTGTATTTGTGTGTGATATGCGTGGGTGGTGGGTGAGTACAAGAGATTTAAAAAAAATTGTTTGTTTGTTTTGTTATTGTTAGAAGAAGCAATGTCAGACAAATGGGAAGTTGTTAGTGGTAAGCAGAGGAAACCCCGTCCACCAAAACCGCAGGTGGTCACAGGGATTACTGGAGCAGAAGCACCAATTGTACCGGGGCTGGGGAAAGTAACGTCGAATGGGTCTGCAAAGCATAAGAAGAAGACGGGAAAAGCACCGGCTCCGTTTCCAATGTCCCTAGATGAAGAACCAGGTAATTAAATGAGATGCTAGGAGAAATTTAAGAAAGGTGTGTAAGGATGTGAATTGAAAGGAATAATTTTAAAGTAGGTGAAAACGAGGACGCTGGAGGAAATCAGAAGAGTGCCTCGCCAAAACGAAAAGAAGCATTGAAGTCCCAGAAGCAAAATCAAAAGCCTCAAAAAGGAAAACCTGCAGAAAAACGATTAGACATCACTTCCACATTATCTAGAGTAAGGTTATGTTGCGAGATTATGTTATTTAAAATCATGCGAGTCATTTATGTATATTGTGTAGTTAGTTGTATCTAACATTGTTGTTTGATATTTGATATTAGGTTTCACCAGATGAATTACTGAAATTTTTTGAAGAATTGAGAAATTCTGGCTCGTCAGGAGATTATTATCTGTCATGGATAAAGTACTCTGCGGATGCCTTAAATACTAAATTAATTCAAGTTACCACACCTGATTCAAATGATTGGCCAAATGATTTAGACTTTCCTCGAGTGCCTATTGTCCTTCAGAAGGCTATTAATAATATTGTATCACAGACTATTGAATATGGGGACGAAAGTGTAGACTGCATAGGAATATCTGCATCTAGCCTTCTTGCAACTATCCCTACGTTAATGCAAAGAAGTAAGCTAAGAGCCAGTTTTTTTATTTGCGTTAGCATGTGTGTATATGAGTGCATTTTTGACTTTGACTTTCTGCCATGTGGTACATGCAGTACAAAATTCTCTGTTTTCTGTTTTGTTTAGATACTCCTGTATGGGGTCATCTGCTGTTTCTTAGAGAAATGTGTAAGATGGATCCATCCTTACACCATAAGGCGGTATAAAAGTTTTTCGGAAATAATGGAGTCATACGGGAACCGTAAAGAGATAGGACAAACCATACTCTGGGTTGCTGCTCAAGCCGGTGTTGAATCTCCTTATGTTCTAAAAATAGCTGTCCATCATCTTCTCCCCTACTATGGATTTAAACATTACAAGCAGTTGGTCGTTTCATCCCTCTCCACTCTAAGCTCATCTGCCAACATGGCTATTGAAAATTTGATAGAAGCTGATGAATTTGAGGAGTTTTTCGAGACAACGTTTGACCAGAAGAAAGGAAGAGATTTGCAAAAGTTTTATCCACGTATAAAGGTACTACTAATAATAATGTTTTTCATAATTAAACCAAGGTCAGCTAAGTAGTATTAGTTAGTAAGTATTCATTTTAAAATAAATAAAAATTATATTTTAGGACATCACATTGAACAGCGTTAAGAGGAAGAATGGTGGCGAGTTGTTTACTAAGTTCTTGAAAAAATTAGGCGATAAAGACTTTCTTCCAATGTCACCATATGGAAAAGAGGTATTACCTAATTGCATGTTGCAGTTTAGATAGTGATTGCATTCTAAATTGTAATACTTCCTTAAATCTTAAGTATTTTACGAAGTCAATTAATTAATAATGTTCTAGGTGTTTGAGATTCTTCATGGTATTCTTGCNCATTCTAAATTGTAATACTTCCTTAAATCTTAAGTATTTTACGAAGTCAATTAATTAATAATGTTCTAGGTGTTTGAGATTCTTCATGGTATTCTTGCAAATGACGTTTCATGTGTTGACCGGTGGCGAACTGATATTGCACAGTATCCAAAGGAAAGTGCAGCTCTTCTGAATTATTTATGTAAGCACAAGTAAACCTATTCTTTTAATTAAATGTCTCATCATCTGGAGTAAAATTGTCATTTTTTTCGTGTAGCTAAAAATGCTGATAAAGTTGATTATGGAAAACGCTTGGAGTCAAAGTTCATTCAGTCCGATGAGTTTGCGGTTGCAGCTGTGAAGAATCCAGAACTTCTTAGAACCGCTAAGGTAAGCATTTAATAATACTGATAACCTGTTGATAGTTGATACAACTTTTGAAGATTTTTATTATCTCAAGGTTAATGCGCTAAATAACTACTACATGTTGGTGACAATTTATCAAAATATTGCTAGCGAAGTCAATATTGTTATCATGTTTTAATTGCTGAAATAACTGCTGCATACGTTCTTTAGAATTAGTGTCAAGTCCAGAATCGAGATCTTTAAAGTTCTGAATATATTTAGCTATGTATAGACAATTTTTAAAAAATGCATGCAGTGTTTATGGTCGAATAAAACCGCTG
This sequence comes from Orchesellides sinensis, assembly GCA_027744375.1. NCBI lineage: Eukaryota > Metazoa > Arthropoda > Collembola > Entomobryomorpha > Orchesellidae > Orchesellides > Orchesellides sinensis. The sequence continues at coordinate 11,392 of JAHZNG010003292.1, forward strand.
TGTCACACGAAGCATTCCGACCACATGGTATTCTAAAATTAGAAATTGTATGTATGGGAATTGATAAATGATCAGTGGATGTGCTCACCTTAAGCGACGTGTCGTAGTCATTCATTTTTTATAATTTCAGCGAGTGCAAGTTGGAGTCAGGAAAGCTGAAGCAGCTCGTAGAAGATTTTCGTGGAAAATGGGGTCGAGTTTTGTATTAATCCTTATTATAGGCCTTCTATGGCTCGATATTACAGAAAACGGAAAAGGGTCTTTTGAAAGTAAGTCTTTAATTTCAGAAAAACATTTTATTATTTTAGTGGGGTGTTTCATTTTTGAAATCATTGTATTACAATGAGACGTAATTCAATTTGTAGAAAGCAATACAGGAAAATTCCTAGAGAAATATGGTGTGCTTGACGAGGCACAGATAGCAATTACGGCTGTCACTGGATTTTTAAAGTATGCATTTTATTAACTCCATC
>JAHZNG010003293.1:0-15539 GCA_027744375.1 Orchesellides sinensis
TTTCACATTAAGTACAAAGCTGAGCACAAAATAAACAAACAACATATTTATACTTTGAGTTAAGAATGGCACACACGCACGAAAATCATTTCATAAAAACATTATCACCGCGATTGGGGATGAGGCAGGAGCCGAAACATTTTCTTATCTGAAAAACATACTAAACGTATAAGATTACGAGTTTTTTAAAAGTTAAACAAAGATAAAGGCAACGATATACATTCGTAATGCATGTTAGGCTTATCCAAATAGAGAAAAGGGATTGTACTAATGTATGTATGTGTTTTGAGTTATTATCTGTATTTTCATTAGCGATTCACAAAATCTCTCAAAGATCAACATTATGTATGGTGTTTAATCATCACCATCGCCCCACTCCAAGTCATCGACCGTCCTTAAGACTTGCAGTGTGTTACAAAGAATCATGAAGCCATATCTCATTACAATGTATTCACGTAGTATTTTCAATTTGCGGGTAAATAATATGTTCAATACATATAAATAGGGAGGAAGAGAACAGGTATTGAAAATTTGTACATTGAGTGCATATTTAATACTACTTTTAGTCAACCAATCCCTTACAGTAAATACCTAAATTAACACGCCTACCACATAGTATTGACAGTCATTTCACGTTGCACAAAACATGTCTTTTTTATGTACAGACACGATATATTTTTGCATGTCGGACGAAGAAAATATGACAATGTCCTGTGTTCAAAAATAGTATACAAATATTATGCGTATATTATTAACGATGATGATGGGTGCATTAATTTTTTGCAAACCCAAGCACACCTTCAACATGATATTTCACTAAAGTAACTACAGATAAGCGAGCTTCGCTTGGAGCTACAGCAGTGAACTGAATGTGAGAAACCAGTCTTTTTCAATACATTTTGTTTCGTTAGTTTATGCATAGTAAGAGAGTGAAGTTGTGTTGTGATGAGTTTAACGTACTTTAACTAGGCCATGGTCATAAATACAACCTCACGCACATTACAAAGCAGCTCACTAAGTTCTTTGTTCCTTATTATGTGTGCATTACATTATGTTATACAACTTTGCAAGGAGTAAAACATAAGTTGAGTCTTTTCTACTTTGCGTTGACTCAACTTGTACATATTTTGTGACTTGCAAAGTGTACGGATTTGATACTTAGTGGATATGGATGGATGATATGTGGTTTGCAAAAAATATGTTGATCTGGGCTACATGCATGAGTGTTAATATAAGTAAGACAGAATAACTCTTCTGAAATACTTATCTGTACTGCTTTTCTTCTACTATTTTCAGCTGCTAAACACGAAACTGCAGTAGTCACTCGTCCTCGCCGGTATTCAGCAGGATTCAACTTCCATCCGTCATCAACATCGGCAAATGCAATCCGTGACATAAATCGTTATCTTGCTGTAATGCAGTGCAGCGCAGCGTTGTTGGTTCGATGAGTAACGCTGTAATATGCTGATTTGAAACACTCAATTTGATATACACACTCATGCGAGTGTAGTACACAATGACTCTGTTGATATAATAAAAAAGAAACTTAAATATACATTTTCTTTGTGGATGACGAAGGAAAGGTGAGGTTATAGGATCTGACAATTACGCGCTTATAGTATCGTAATGCTTTTGAACTGCTGCTGCATAAATTGCATTTATGAAGTTACAAAGAAACCAACTTGTGTCAATATCTTCTTTATTGAATTTGCATTGCAGAATATGAACTCAGGTGTTCACTTCAATGCACTTACACAGCCCTTTTAAAATAAAGTCAAAACTGTAGTAAATAGCAAATCGTGCCATGCAGTACCTAATGTTTCCAAGTGTGTTTATGCAATTTATGCATTCATGAACTGTAATATACAGTTAGCGACAGAACTGAGCTGAGGATGGGGACTACAATAATGTTCTGATTTTCAAGTTGTGAACAAAGCAAATTAAATCTGTAGATGATGATGGTATAATAATGATAAAGCTTTTAAAAGAGGCATAACCCACATTTTTTAGCCATGATGCCTTTGCCTATTTATTGGTCCAGCTATTGTAGCTTTGAAATTTTGCGTGTATTTCTTGCCTACAGCTTTTTGCATGCCATGTATCGGCCTGTGGTTAGATAAATGAGCATTTGTTCGTTTTTTTTTTGTGGTTTTCGATTCTTACTGTGGACTCAAGATCAAAAGAATTACTTACAAAGAAATACGTACCTAATATAAGGCTCTTTTAGCTCTCTACTACTGACCATCAAGGACTTGTGATTGTCATTGTGTGCATTACTTCAGCATGCAGAATGTTTTTTAAGGATTATGGGCAATGCTATTTTTTCTATTGGAACCTATTTCAGCCTTCACTTGGTTCATTCGCTGAATTGTTTTGTTTGTGACTTTGCAAAAGACTTTTTTTTGTCGACAACCAACTTAACTTGGGTTTATTGAACTGTATGAGGGACATGCAGAAATGAAGAAGGGCGATGTGAGTGAATGATAATATGTTGGGTCTGGCTTTGCAATGTTGTGATTTGCGATAAATAACTAATGATGCATGGGTTCTAGCAACTAAACACTCCACCAATGCCATATCGTATCAATCAAGAAAATGTACATATTTTGTCGGTCGTTGATGATGCTAGCTAAAAATATTATGCATATCAAAATTAATCAGGCCCACATACATAACCACATTTTGTGCAGATTTGCATTGTGAACTTTATCAAATCAAGTTTTAAGCTAAGCAGCCTACAGGCTTCAAAATAGAGTACATTTAGAATGGTACACTGTTGTTGTACAGTTATTTGTCAGAGGATTATTAAAGCCGGACTTGACAGGAGAGATAGCACAACAAACACTTAAGTGAACATAACAATGTTTTAATTATGATGCTGGACTTAAAAACAAGCAGTTGGTACACATCATATAAAAAAGATTACTTGTTAAAATTTCAGAACCAAACATAAACGTGATAGATCATAATGTTTTGCTAATACATCTGCCTCCTTTCCTTTAGAAATTATGTATGCGTAAAAAATATTCCCTGGAGAGTAGAGTATCACATTTAACCTTTTGCTTTGCATATAAATAGTGAATGGTTTAGTTAGGTATTAAGCATATATTAATTCAATTTGGTTTAAGAGAATTTGTTTGCATGCTGTAAATTCCAAAACATCATCAATACTTATAGCTTCGGTGTTGTGTTGCACGACATGATGACCATAATAAAGTTAACAAATTCAATGATAGCAAATTTTTACTTGGCTTCTTATCATTTTGTAAAAGCAAGCAGTGAGGGCAGTGAATTTTTAAACCAAGCCAAATTATTGGTGCTTCAGAATACTTGAAACGGCTTTTATCACCAATCCCTGATAAACTCTATCCTCTCTTATTTGGTATTCTATGAATTAAATATCTGACGATGAGTGTAATTTCATTTCCATAATAATCGGATCTCAAAAAATATCGCATTAACAGTTCACTGTTCTCCAGCAGCTGCCTGCCTGTTCCAGAAAAAAGTTGATACTTTGACATGAATTATGGTAATTTATTCTGCAACATTAAAATTGATTAATAATTTTAAGTAAAGTCATATATAGAAACTAGAGATTTGAACGTATAGAAATAGTCGCCAATTTCATTCGTTGTAATGAAAAAATGTAACATCGTCTGCTAAAATGTTTCAATTTATGAAATAGCAAAAGCAAAGCCTTTGTGTCATTGCTATTGCTCTTCCCTCAGAATGCATACTTTGTAGTTGTAACGCGTAGGCTTTGATGTTAATTACTTGGGTGTATGATTATTTGAAAATATCGCAACGCTCTACCTCATTCAGGCCAGGTAAAGGAAAGAACATGCAATAAACACTAAGCAAAGCATTCCATTTCCAAAAGTCTGTTGTTTAATTGCACAGGGGTGGGTGTCGTTCTCAAACAATTAAAAGAGTCAGGTGGAGCCCCTGTTACATACAATGAGATGGAATCTTAGTATACATATCATAGTAAATTATTTTAATGAATTAAAAAAGCTCTGTCAGCTACACAGATCGTATAATTAAGAGCGTCTCTTGCAATTCGTTTTACATCCTCTCCGCCCGAGTATGCATTCATTGCATCAAATAGAAAGAACGACACATGGCACACAGCAAAAGTAATTGTGATTGCAATTGCTACCTGCTGCTAATTTTAAATGATGAACTATAACAGAACCAAATAAAGTAAACCTACAGAGAATTTTTTCTTGATAAGAACATGACAGCAGGAAATGGAAGATGGGAACGTGAATGATGAAAAAATTATATAAATTTTGCTACAGTGCTTCAACTGCAATGTAAAATGCAATTTTAACCGTCGTAAACGTGTGTGTGGGTTAAAGCAGTTTAACCCTATTGTATGCAATTTTAGTAATGCAATAACAGTTTCAAGCCATACAATTTGCCTGTTATTATCTTTTTCAGTGTATCTTTTGCATTTTGTATTGTATTTTTGTAAAATTGGAATTGGAATGATATATATAAGTGATGCTGACGGACGGATGGACGTGTTTTGTTATGGTGCTCAGTTTTGATTAGGTGTGTGCATGGAAGAAAAGTATTAAATAAGTATACTTTTTAGAAGGAGGACAGGAAGACAAGAAAACAAAGTGGAATTAACTGAATAAATTTCTGCACTGCATGAAAGAACAACTGTAGTGCAGAAAAAACTAATAAGATAAATCATCAAAACTAGCAATGAACCCAAACAATGAAGGTACACACGTTTTGTGTTTTGCATTTCGTTACCCTTTTGTTTTTGTTTGGTACTCTTGGTTGTGGCAAATATGTACTTTATAGTAACTTCAATATAAATTTAACAGTTTTTGCCTGTAATGCAATAAAGGCAGGAAAACACGGTCGTAATGAAAATTGGGATGCTCCAGTTACTAACTAAATGCTGGTATCCAATAACCAGCTATGTATATGTATAACTGTGAGTGAGTGGCTGTGCATGTTTTGGTATAGAAGCAGAATATAATATGCAAAGTGGAAGGAAATGATAAGCCGTTTTTTATGGAAAAAGAAGCAATTTTCCACACACTAAGCTTTCTGTCTGTAATGCTAGAAGGATGTATATGTATTCTGGAACAGTTGTTAAAAAGGAATTTTAATCCAGTTGAGTGAACTTTGTCTTCAACAGAGAAAACAAATTGGAGAGAAGGGTTTAATGTGAAGAAAATAAACTTTTATTAAGCAATGCTTGTTTCACGAAGAAGTTAAAAAAAGTGTAATCCTTTGAGACACATTTTAGACTCGTTTTAATCTTACATCATTGCAATATTGCCGGCATTTTATATTAGCCTACTTTTCACCCTACCATTTTGTTATTTAAAAGCTAATGTTTCTTGCAAACATACATAATCTTTTGTGTTATTTTGTATTTTAGATATATATATGATATGGAATGACATGTGACATGCTATGATGTTGACGAATGAATTCTTTGAAGTAAACAAAATTTACTGCTTGACTACTAACTAACTTAAAGGAACATTTTGGAGTTCAGCAGAGCAGTCCACGAACCATTGAGTCCAATAAACTTTGTATGAAGCAAAAAGAACTCTCTTAATAGTGACAATTACTTTGACCGCAGAACTCAACTTGGACTTAAACAAGATTTCTTGCAGTCGAAGTACGCATAATCCTTAAAAATGTGACATGAAAAAGTACCAGTAAAAGTGAGTCGATCTTTTTATGATTCTAAATTGCACTCGACTTTCTGACCGGAGATTATAAAAATTTAAAGGTTCTTACGTTTAGTTGGTTGAATACTTTATTTAAAAAATTTAGTATGTTTTAAAATAAGATAAAGCAGGATAATATCCTAATCTTTAAACAAGGGTGATATTGCTTCTTCGCATCATATTTTTGCTTACTTTTACCATTCAATGACAGGGTTGTGTCTTGTCTAGTAACTGAAAATCAGTGTTGACAGCCATACTACGGTTATTATTCATACCTTTTTGGAAATACAATTACCACCGGCCATAAAATCACTTTATGATTATCATGATCGTCCATTATAGAAATATTCAGGTTCGAAACGGCATCAGTTGTATAGCAAATGTCAGATGAGTGAAATATACAATATGATTACACATTTGCCACACATCCGTAAGCAAAATTTTAAAGTATAATAAGCGTCTTTGATGATTACATATATATAAAATTAAAAATGTTATTTTATGCTTAATTTTTTATACAGCAAAGGCTTCTGCTCCCATTTCATACTTTATTGCAAATCCCATGCTAATATAGTAGGTGTTATATACATGTAGTACCTACATCCATGCATACCTATATAACATAATGAACATTAAATTAGTTTAGTAGTATATCTTGAGATCTACATAAAGTTGACTGTTGTGTTGTCATACTTAAAGCTAATGTAAATGTGCTATGTAATACTACACAATATAACGTGCTGTGTATGTGGGCAAGAAAGACGAGCGATGAGAGAAAAAAAATGAAAAAGAAGTGGAAAAGGATTAAAAGTAAGTAAGTAGTACCAAGCCAACCTACCAAGTAAGTCAACGACCTTTCCTATCTCTTTTTCAAGTGTTATACAATCATAATAGCCCATATCCGACTAGACCAGAGAGTACAGCGAGTAGGTTACTATGCTCTTGTAAGTGAGTGAGTTACTGTGCTGCTGGGATGAAATATACGCCATGGTCGTTGTTAGTGTCGCTTGTAATACATGATGCATGCATTTTGACTATACGCTGCAGTGGCAGCGTTGATGTTGATACTGATGATGATCAGCATTTACATATCTGCAAACTATGATGATGAAGAATGCGCGATGTAATGCTTTTGCTAAAAGTTCTCTTTTGCATTTATTCTTTTGTAAAGCATCTCCTTCCTTTGTACAATTTGTCGGAAAGTGGACGCACGGTTGCCTTCTGCTGCCTTTAAAGTTTCATTTCCCTCATCATATCGTTTTGACTATCTTTTGCTGTAGCGTTTGTAAACGTGTAAAGTCATTAAGACCAGTGTAGTAATACATATAAGCATTATTGCCACACACGTTCCCCTTTATTCCCACCAGCCCTTAACAACTCATCACGCTTTGAAACATGTGACCTGAAACAAGAATTTCAAACAAAGAAACAATTGGAAAAGTAAGCACATGAGAATCATGCATGCCGGCATCATCATCGTGGAAAATGAATGACAGAGAATAGTTCATCTCCTGTTTTGCAACAACACTTTTGGAGAGGGTTGAATTGAAGATAATGTTGCCATTTTGTACATATATCATAGCATGCATACTTAGCCATCGCGCATCGGTCGGGTTTTAATAAAAAAGACATTTGATATTTAATTTTAACCTAATGTAAAATTGGAGTAGGATTTGTGACAAGAGACCGAGACGTGTAACGTAATTCAACGTCATATGGAATACCTACTTGTAATTAAATCCATATTACAAAAGCAATAGAGACATATTTTCTTAATGTACCTATGTAATTTTAACCTTGACAAAGTCATTATTCTGATTTTTTAAATTTAGTTTATTAGACCAAAATTAAAACACGACAGCATAAATGATAATCGAAATACAGCCAAGAAGTTTCTCGTACTGGAAATCTTTTTATCCCAAATGTCCTGGAATCGTGCAGTTTACGTTAAGTTAAATAATCGCAGAAATAGCTTATCAACTCAAAGCTGATTTCGGCTCCAAAGTCGTAGACTCATAACAAATTGTAATTTTCGCTTCACTACAAAGATACCCCATGTATCACTTTTAATTCGATCTGTTGTGTACCACGTCTTCTTTTTTAAAGGTTATGTAACCAATTTCTAGCTTATCAATGTTCGGTTTAACATCAACTATCCAGGAACAATACTTGCCTGTCAGTTAGGCAGGCTCGATTCACTGAATACCAAGAATAATAATTGAAACGTTTAGTAGTTTCTATTTTTATACTGAATTTGCCGTTTACTTTATCATTATTGCTTATTGACCCCAAACCCAACCTGAATGAAGTAACATTTACAACACAAAACTAATATTTACGACAGACGACAATAATACGTAGGAAATTGTTTGAAATATATGAAACAGTTTCTCAGAACTCAGCGATTGAGAAAATGTCACCTCAAACACTGTCTCTGGGCTCTCAACTTCCTCTTTAATATTTAAATCTAGCAGATGAATTATCTGTTAGGCAGGGTGAGGATAAAACCATTCTTTTCTTACAGTTCTAAAAATATAGACATTAAGTTGCAAGAATTGACCGAATACATTCCTACGAAATACGAATTCTAACAAAGTGATCAAAGAGACCCTTTGTATGTGGTAGGGTTTTCCTAGTATCGCTAAAGGGTTGAAAGCTACTAACAAGTGACAAGTTCTAATGAAATGAAGCCATATCTCCTCCAACCCGATTGTTACACGAGCCACAAAAGTAAATGCCTATTCATGCATACCTACGCAGTTAACTCATACTCATATGACTTTTAAGCTACATTTTCATGTGTGCGTGGACATAAATGCATGTTAAAATTTCAAGGTTAGGTAGTAAATTTTACTTTATAGGAACTTTGCTTGTATTGTATATGCTTTTGTGATGACTTTTCCAGGAACAGTATTGATAGAAAGTGATGGGTTTCACTGTACTCATTTATTCGAAAACACATCATTATGAAAAAGTGATAATATAAGCAGACTTTCAAACTCCAGCCATTAGATGGCTATAGCAAAAACATTGCAAAATAGGTCTCAGTATAAACTCATTTATAACCACAAAATAGAATCCTGGTTTGCTACAAATGCTATCGCTTCAAAAATTGCTGAGAGAATGAATTAACTTGAATGTATCACATGTTATGTCATCTTACCTTGGCAAAGCCAACTCAAACTAACAGAAAGCGATGAAAGTTGTACGCGAACAGCTATATTAACAAATACACACAAGTCGTTTTTTAATTAAACTTTAAATACGAAAGTAAATCGCAAACATTGCATTGGAAGGAAAATGGTAGGATAGAAGGCTCTTAAAGAGAATGTGGTTATGCATTTAAAGCCTATAACAGCATTAGTTTTACGTATTTTAATAATTAAATAATGGATTACTCCATGGTATTGCATTACTAATTACAACTACATATTATGTTCGCAACTTCTAGGTTATAGAAAGAACAGGGTGATTGTGTTGTTCAAAACAGTCCACAAAACCATGATGACGGTTGTCCTTTTGACGAAATAGAAGCTCCCTATTCCAATGCTAAAGGCAGGAACAGATGCAACAAACTTTTTCATCAATTTCGTAGCTTTTGGAGAATTTCTCCAGTTTTTTAAACTTTTTGTAGAGGTTTCATTAAGACGGCCAAACTTGTAAAATAAAGTTGAGAGGTAGAGCAAACTCAACGTAGCCACGAAACCCATTACATATGACCTGGGTCCGCTTAACTTTATGACGCCATACAAAGACAACGTTGCGATTGCAACCGCAGTAGCTTTGTGAGATGGGCAGAACCAATTTTGAAAGTTAATTTGCCACTGACGATGAAGGACTTGGAGGGACCTCATAATCTGGGCATAGTTTCGTGGTTCACGAAGTCCTAGTCCTGGGCTGGTTCGAGGCTTCTTGACTAAAATGCTATATTAAAAACCAGCAGATCATTTTCCCATTATATACAACATTATTTCACTAAATACACGAGAAAATGGTAATTGAACAATATTCTTAGCCATCTTACTCCACTTCGATGGCTGTAAATATTCCACAAGTTATGTAGAAGTATTGGTGAAAGCAGAAAACCCATATATGAGTCTGAAAGTAGTAATTTACATGGTTTACGGACCGAAAACTAGTAGAACATTTAGAAATCATTCATGATTAATTTACCCAAGTACTGGCCCAAACCCACATATTGCAGATGAGGAAAGGGAATCGAACCAAAATTGAAGCATTTTTTGGATTTTCTAGTATTGACGTAAGGAAATGCTCCTGAAAGGGCTTTTTCATTATAAGGACAATATTTTGAATGTTAACAGCTACTCCAATAGTTAAAACTCCAACAAGGAACTTCGAAGATTTGGAGCCTTTCTGATTAGGAAGTAAGAACTTAGCTGTAGATACATAGAATGCAATACATAAATACTCATAAATAGTGTATCAAGTATGAATCGCTCCATCTGGTGCATAACGTTACTTGGCTTAATTTTACATTTCTACCTTGCAAATTTTTGAAACAATTGATGTACTGCTTGTAGAATATTGGCGTTTCCTTCCATTTAATTAATGTGTTGATTTGTAGCACGACGGGTAACGTATAGGATGAAAACAAATATCCCATTTTCACTAGGAAATCCAAAGATGCAGGCTGATTACTTTCAATCACGACTTTTTGAAAGACTCGAAATAAAATAAAAAATACATAGAAAGAATTCAGACAAAAGCTAGTCCTAATGTAAAAGGTTCTAAACTTATTGGCTGAGCTAATTAGTTCCCATTCTCCGCGATCGAGTTTTTCAAAATGGTACGGGATAGCACCAACTCTCCAGGCAAGATTGGTGACTAAAACCAAAAGCCTGAAATTTTTTGGAGTAAACATTTCTATATAGTCAGTACACTAGAAGGAGAGCAAGAAAACTGGATAGAGAAAGCTGAGAAGTAAGCTCACTTTTAAAACACTGAAGCCCCATACTTTTCGTTTTATTTTCTTCCGTCATCAATATTGCATGTATGTAGGTTTACACGTGAATTAATTGTGATTTGATAATAAGTAAATGTTACCGAGGTTAGAAGATTGTGCCATTATACTGTTTTAGTGGTTATAATTGCCATCAATTTACTTCATTTTGCGAGAACACAGGCTAACAAGTTGTGTTTTTTTGAAGACACGAACAATTAGTTTGCATTGTTAATTGTTTGATTAGTTAATAGTTATATATGATCATAAAATAGAATAGAATCATGTAACAGACTTGTGTATGTATGTAAAGGTGCCCTACAACAAGACACTTATGAATAAGTAAAAGCATGAATTTTCCAAACTGATAAATTGCTGCGTTTGATGTATGTAAAACAAAACAGTTTAACTTTTAAACGACACGACATGTTTTACTTGGCCAATTGATTAACTGGTGAAGGTGACTGGATTTTATATATATGTTTGTTATCATTTATTAAAGAGAATTCAAACATATCTTGATTTTACCAAACGGAGCAAACGCTTGTTTAAGTGCGTGCGATGCATGCATTTTTATATAACTGCAGAATAGCGAAGCCTTATAGAGGTATTTAATTACATTTAAATTACTGTGTAATTATCAATTCAGCACCGTGTTTTGTTTGAAATATTAATATCAACGCTCTGTACAACTTATTGATTTATTACGAAGCTTGAAAAGCGGAAGGCGGAAGTTATGCTTTGTGTGTGTTGTCTGTCCGTCTGTCTGTACACGCTAAAACTTTGAAACCACTGGACCGATTTGAGCCTTCGGTGTGTAGGTACCGTAGGGATAGGGCAAGAAACCAACAAAGTTTGAAGCCAATCGGTCCACAGAGGCGGGGTGGGATCACATATATGTCACATGTGACACTCCTCATCACATTTTTCAAGGTTCGTATGCTCATGGTGTTTACCGCCACTGCACTGGTTTGTATGATGTTATGGCTTTGTTCCTTTTGAAGCTAACATTAACGTTGGCTCTTGAACAAGTGAAGTTGTAAAGGTACATTATTTCAAGCTTGTTACTTACGGATTTATGCAGAACAAGCACACAATTCAATTAAGATACAAACATAACTAGCTAAATTAGGTGGTAAGATTTAATTGCATTGATCCCGTACCATTGTAAGACAAAAATTAGACACAACCTACAAGGTTATAAATATAAACGTGATCACCTTGTTCATTTATTTACGTTTTACGTTTAATCAGCACCAACAACCTTATCCAACTAAAGTCATATTACGTTGCTGACGGGATTTTACATATTGGACATTTTACATTTTGTAATTTTATTACCTCAATCATTAATTGCTTCATTTATGTTTATGTACCTCTGTACAATTTAGTAATCATTGTAGAATTTAGAAAGTACGTGTTTTGTAAACTACATAAGCTTTTGCTAGATGATAATGATTACATTATATGCAAGCATCCCCCAATAACTGAAAACAATTTTCTCTTTTGTAATTGAATTCACGATATTTGAGGATAACATTGTGTTTATTTGTCAAGCTTTCGGCTCCACTGTCGCCTTCATCAGGACATTTCCTCTTTTCCAGACAGAATTCCAGTTGAAAAACAAAGAATTGTACACAGTTTGGAACAAATTGTAGTTATGTGACTAGTACGAATGCTTAGATAAAAGTAAATATATTTCGATGGAATAGTTTTAGATAGATTGTGTAAATAATATATCAAATTAAAGATGTGGTCGGGCCTGTACTTTAATTAGATGTCGTACTTTCCCGTATTGAATTCACGATATTTGAGGATAACATTGTGTTTATTTGTCAAGCTTTCGGCTCCACTGTCGCCTTCATCAGGACATTTCCTCTTTTGCAGACAGAATTCCAGTTGAAAAACAAAGAATTGTACACAGTTTGGAACAGATTGTAGTTATGTGACTAGTACGAATGCTTAGATAAAAAGTAAATATATTTCGATGGAATAGTTTTAGATAGATTGTGTAAATGATATATCAAATTAAAGATGTGGTCGGGCCTGTACTTTAATTAGATGTCGTACTTTCCCGTGCATTTTATTGCAATTCACAATATACATATTTGTGTAAGGTGAATGAGTGAAACTGAAAAGTTACGTTATGTGAGTAGCTTGTATTTTATTAAAGTAAAAGGAAATTCTTAGAACTGCGGAACCAATTTTTGTCTGCTGTCATCATCTCATGTAATAAAAAATAAATTGCGTAACTGAGAGAGGGTAAAAAGAAGATATTTTTGTCGTTGGAAAGTGGTAGCAGATGTGGCAGTGTTCTTCACTTTTTCTTCCGCTGTCGCGTTTGTATTTTTTGTAGCAGTTACAAATTCGCTAGTAAAACAGCAGTTTGGATTGGAGAGCGATATTTGTACAAGCTGTTCCTTTGGGAATGACGAACGACAAAAGTAAAGATTGGGAAATAGGATCCAGATCCAGCAAGAGATGAGGGTTGCAATTTGTAATGACATAGAATGAAATAACAATCCCAGTGGAACGTGGACTACAATCTACCCTTGCGTGGTTTCGCGAAGTTGTAGATATTGCTCCCTACGTGAGATGCGTCTTATTATGGCTGCTTGTTGTCTGTTTTAAAGTAATGGATGGAGGGGTTGTTCTGTTATCAATGGATCTATGTATAGGATAACAGGAGGACGGATTGAGAAGATTGCAAAAGTTTTTTTTATTATTGCAGCGTTTAGAGTTTGGATTCCTCAGTTCTCACAAGCAAAATTATCAACTCTGAAAACAACAATATACCTATCTATATTCTCATAACACGCCTGTATATTGCGAAAATCATGGGATTTTTCATGGGTTGACTCATATGAATGAGCTGAGCACACGCTTTTCCAAAAACCCATCATCCATAAAAAGGAGAATTCCTGGAATTGCCATTTGAAGGTCTTGATGAAATGCGTATACGCAGTTTCACAACAATAACAAAAACGGGGCAGGTACCCATGAACGTATAAGAGATATGTATATAGTAACTGACACGCTAAATATTATACAATCGAATAGAAAAGATTGCGGAAACAAATTCGTTTTACTTGAAAAAGCTTGGTTGGAACTTTGGAACCAGCAACGCAAAGTAATTTACTTACGTTTTAAGTGAAAGCAGGGCGAGTGTAGAAAATAGGAAATAGTTATATTTATGACTCATCATACAACGGAGATCTCCAAGCCTTCATGCTTGGAGCCTTGTGCCGTGTTATAGCTCTTTAAGTCTATTACTTTAGAGCTTGGCACAGGCACTAAATAAAGTTTGGTGCGTAAACAGCATTTCAAAACTATTATTATATTGCATTTATCTTCTCTCACATTCGTGACACGAGAAGTAGATAGGATTTGTTTTTAGAGGTAGTTACTTCACCCGTTTCCTGCCTTCATGTTTTTCAGGTCGGGGTTTTGCTTGATGGGAAATAAATTACCAGAACTACATCTATGGCATATGTAGTATTCTGAGTAGGGGAAGAGAAGGTCTTTGATTAGGAAAAAGTTTAATGGGCATGTGACGCATCAGAAATTTAATGAGTTTTTGCTTCTTTCGTTAAGGCTTACACTGCGGTGTGTTGTTTGTAATTTGCAGAAATCTGCACTACCAGCGCCTTTCATTGCAAAAAATCTTTGTAGGGACTTATATGTATGTATATCATGATAAGTACTCTTAAAAACCCTTTGCTTTGTCCATATAGTCGTTTAGTTGGTCGTGTTGCTGTTTTTCTTTATTTTTTTGTCCTTTGCCTCGTTTGCTTTTTCCTGTTTTGCAAAACGTTGTAAATCACCATAAAAATAAAATGAAACAAGTTGAAATGCTTTTTGTACGTGCCATTTCCACGAAAAACAACATATTAATGTGGATCTCCTAAAGATGATTGGTATGAGTAAGGACTGAAACCGAAGAAAGAGTGGAGACATAGACAGGTTGTAAACACTTGTCCTTTGAATGGAGTTTTTGTACGAAACATCAAATAAAAACTAAAGGATTCAGCAACTTCAATAGATTTTGAAGCAAGCAAGCGTGTGCAAAACAATTTTGGAAAAATTTCTGTTCTCGTCTTATTGGTTTTTTGTGTGGACTTACAGAGAGCGCAGAGAAGGATATAAAAGCATGGAAGACAGATTTATGTAGGTAAGTAATTTCAGCACACAAACAACCATGAGTTTATATTTGAATGAATCACAATAACTGAGGAAAAACAAATAGTACAACAACACGTTGAAACGTTGGCGCTTTCTTATTCTTGGTTTTAGTCTTCGTGATCCCATTTCTTCGTAACCTTGTAAGATATTAAACTCAACACATTTTTACCATTGTAGGAAGTTAGAAATCAACATCAATACTACGAATTAACATAATGAAGGATTTGGATAATCTCGGGAGATAGCGACAATATATTTGCTCTAACAAATAAATTGAAATTTGGAATGTGAATACGATGCTTTGCGCATCACTTTTAATTATAAAAATAGAGTAGTTGGAAAATCTTTTAACTTAAACTACGTATGTATTATACACGTAAGATTGTCCAATAATTTTATAAGTAATATAGCTAATTTTACCACTCATAATAAAGATTTATTTACTTACAAGTAAGTGAGTTTATTGGAATATATGTAAATTAATTTGAGAAAGAGACAACGAAAAAAACTTTCGTAGTTAAATACGCAATCAACCCGCTTACATGCGCATCTAAGTTAATTACTTCTTAACCAGACACATATTTTGTATAATCTCATTGTTTTAGACGCAAAATAAAGCAGCAGGAACATGTAGTACAAACAATAAATTTCACATAACGGTTAAGTAATCTACCGCTCTATTTGATCTCAAA
>JAHZNG010003294.1:0-15742 GCA_027744375.1 Orchesellides sinensis
CTTCAAGGGTCACTGATTTACGTGTTAGTGGTTGGAGTCTGGGCAGCAAACGTGAAACGTGGCAATAAATCAGGATAACTTACACTGCAGTTTTGGGAGAGAAGCGTATATATAGAGTGTGGCACCGTTGTGTCGTCTTGTTTTGCCACCACTGTCGTGTAACCAAAGAGTATTCAAACACAACCATAACTATAAGGATGAAGATGACTACATATATGTATGCATGGGAAAGTTGGAGTGGAGGAAAGAGAGTGAAAAAATGCCATGCTTTACAGTGATGTAGACTCTGGATGCTTGAAAACGCTCAAGTTGACAACAGGACAAGTTTGCTGGTCCAAAACTAACATGTCAACGTAAAGTGGAGTAATAAGACGCTGGGCTAACATAGCAAGAGACAGGTGTCTACCGTGTAAATTTTTTTAACAAACCAGAAAAATTTTGCGTTATGAAACGCATGACAATTACCTAAATTATTTAATAACTTTAAATAATTAGTTTAAAGTAGGATGTGAATTGCCATATATCAACCAGTTAAAACGCTGTAAAACAGGGATGTATCTGCAGCCATAAATGTTGAACACAATCATCAACATGGCCCTAGACTTACATTTTAGAATGGATATTAGAAACTCAACCGCATAATCTATACCTTCACAAGCAATACCTTGATCCGATACTTAAATTGAGTCAATACAACAATGCATTTTAGTATTAAGAACGTGCATTAGAATCAAGAACTGACAATCGTATTCACACAATTATGAGATCGCAATTTACGCCTAATTATAATTTGCAATATTAAGTTACACAAAACAAATTTTGTGTATGTATATATATACCTAGCTAGGTTCATACAATGCAAAATAGAAGACAAGTATAAATATGTTAACTATACTTTTAATGTTTCTAAAGCTAATTCAAACAAGAAATGGGGGTGAAGTGAGAAAGTCTGTATTTACAACGAGAAGACGTTACTATTTGTAATAAAAAAAAGGATTCATTATGTATTTCTACGTGTATCTGTTTTTTGTTACACATGTCAAAAAGTCGACATAGCTTTTTGCTCGGGTCCATTTCATTTCTACTGGAAAGCTCATGTATCTTGGTATCCTCATGTTTTCATCATATTATATCAAGCCCAATTTGAGAAATTGAAACGAGAATTGCTCATCGGCTGATGATGATAGGGCTAGTTGTAGTTTTCACAATGTACTCGTGTGTAAAATGAGCTTCTTTTGTATTTATCCCTGCGGATAATTGCAACTCTTCTATCCAGACAAAAGAAATGTGCTGACCCAGTCACTTTCATTTCCTCTTACTGTCAGAAAACACAAAAGAGTGTCTTGTCTTGTACATTTGATCAAGTAGTAACTAACCAACTGTGCTGAATTGAACAAGAAGCATGCTAAAAAGAACAGAATAGGAAGAAATAGTAATGAAGATCAAGTTGGGGGATGCTCACTTGCTGAAAAAGACAAAAAAGAAAGTGTATGATGGAAATTGGACCAATTTACAAGCCCACGAGACATGAATTTTTTTGGTCATCGTGATCAGTTTTAACATTGTCTTTCTATCCGAATAGGTTTTAAAGAATCAGCAGTATTGAAAGCCCTACAGCTATCCAGCAGAGTATTCTTGAGATTTAATCTAAGTTTGTCTTGCTTGTGGCGTGCCTGTTCTGTTCAGAAACTAGTTTCGAAATAAATACGCGTTTCTGAACCTGAAAATTTCAAAATAGCTAAAGGGAAATGCTAAACTTCTTCACGTTCTTTGCGTACCCATAATGTCCACAAGGAACAAAAAAAGAAGTACAGAAAACTGGTCAGTGGAAGTAAGTGGCGAATCCGAGTTGACTGGGCTTTCTATACCATTTTTGAGTGACCAAAGGGGAAATGACAGAATGGAGATGTGGAGAAGGAGAATAATGAGAAAAGTTTGTGAGGTTACTCAAGTGAAAATGGCAACGAAAAGGGAAAAAGGTTCTTCAGCAGGAATGGAAATTTTGAATACAAATATTATAATCCATATAATTTGCATATTTAAAGTCTTATATACGATGTCTTGAAATAATTCCACTTTAACCAGCAATTTAACATTAACATCACAATATCTAGTCATACCAATGTGATATCAAACTATCAATCCATTGTACCTAATCACGGTTTTACATGAACTTGTTGTGTTTGTATTTTTAAGAGGGTTTACATCAATCAAAATTACATGTTGTATCTTTCTTTTGATCCATGGGGGAAATAAATAAATAAATACATATACATGCTTGTAGTGGTAACCAAAAGTGTGCATAAACAAACTATTTTTGACTTAGTACATATGTAAACAGTAAGCAATTTTCCTGCGCAACTCTAAGTAATGTTTACCACTCCGGATTATGTTGGTAATCTATTTTTAGGTTATTGACTTGGACAACAGGAAATCGAACAATTAGGTAGAATCAGGAGTGTCTTCTTGAGAAAATACAGTAAACAAAAACCAGCAGGGTGCAACGGAAAGTAGTAGATGTAATGATACACCATTCTGCATGCTTCCTTATACCTACTTATTTTTGCCCATCTGGGACTTATACAATATTACAACAGCTTGTTTAATAAATTAAAGAAAACACGGAAAAGGTTAGTATATGTACTCCATGCAACATGCACTGTATTATACGTTTTCCCACGTAGAAATGTGATAAAGGCAGAAAACGAGGTGAAAGATGCTTATCTTGAGAAAGGAATAATGGGGGGAACACTGGTGACGTGCAATGCGATACTCCATATCATCCCTACCTTTCCAAGGCCAAAGTCAAATTGCGCTTTGTATAGTATATGCCTAGACTGAGGGTTCATCAACAGGAAGAAGAACGAGCAAATAAAGTAAAAAAGGAACAGGTGGTCTTCAACCCAGAAGAAAATGTCATCACTCCTCATTTATTTTGCACGAGAGGAGAGGAGGAGGAAAGAAAGCGGCTTAAAAAGCAGAGGGAGGAAAAATACACACAGTCTGTTCTTTTCTCTAACTGAACAAGAGTATTAAGTCGAAAAGCTGCTGGTGCAGTGTACAAAAAGAGAAAATGGCCCAAAAGACAAGCCGGCAAAGGAAGAAGTGAAAGTCGGTGAAATTGATAAAGGCTTCCGTGCATCAGTCTCATTTCCTTGGCCGACCAAGCATTATACACGTTATATCACGTTATTATTAGTCTTTGTAAATGCTTTTCCTCTCGCTCTCATCATGATGCTATCATATCATCTCATCTCTCACTCTTACTCACTCCTTTACTTATGTACAACTATATACTACTACTTTCTCCTCTTATCTTAGTTTACTCTCATGCTAGATCTCTCTTTTGTAATAGAGTAGTTAATGGTAAAAGAGGAAAATCTACAGAGAACAATTGTATCGCTCTGTTCGTGCATTGTAGCAGTTGAAAACAGTTGGTTGTGTGTTGGCCTTCTGAAAAAGGCATTTGCTCATTTTATTCCGCATCCACTATACTTTCTTTTGTTCATTAGCTCACCATTATTGGCTTTTCCCTTTTGTTCCCATTATTTTCTCTTGTTGACTTATACTTGCCTGTTCTCTTTTTAACAACTATTTTGGATAATAATACGCACGCAGAAGAGAGAACGTTTAACAATTGGCTGCCAACAGTCTTCTGCCTATTTTGCAACTTATAAATATACACTCGTTGTTGATTTGAGAAGTAAAAAGAGAGCTAGTTCATTATATGCTATCTTACAAAAGAATCACTTTTAAGACGGAAGGAGAATATGTTTCCTTCCAAGATAAATTTAATTGGTAGAATTGGATCACCATTGATTGTTGTCCATTGTTTTCTTCTGAATTGTTTAATTGAGCAATTTAAATGCAATCAAAACTACTATTCTACACACAATGATAAAAAAGAGAAAGTTCAAACCTTGAAAAAGCGAAGATCCAGCTGTATGGCCAATCTGTTGAGTTACTCCAACAAGAAAGAAAAGGAGCATTGACATCATCCTTCTTGATACAGAAGAGGAGGTGGAGAAGGAAACGGCAAGAAGTAATTGGAATCTAAACACAGCTTTACTTCCTCCTTTCTTCTTTGCCTCTTTTGTCTTTATATTTCTATGTACTCAGCTGGTTTACAACCGCAAACATGAAAAAGGCATCAGTTTACACACTTTTTAAAGAAGGTGAGAAGGAAACCCCGACAAAAAAAAAGATTTCAACATTCCTTTCTCTTTGTTTCTGTGCAAAACACTGGTTTTATTATTGTCATCTGGGATTTATTCAGTAGTCGCGTGCACAGGGATGATGATGATGATGATTCTTTTTTTCGGTTGTTGGTCTACTTGTCGGAAGTGGTTTTACAGCCAACGGAATAAATCTGAATGCAAATAGCACCTTATATTCTCTCTCACATCATTGGTATGGATAACGGCAGGGGAAAAGAAAAGAGGTCTGAATCTGAATACACAAACGATCCCATTTCCCATTTACTTACGCAATATCAACCACTTTCTCTTTTTGCTCTTCACTTTCTCAAGTCAACCACCACAAAAATGCAGTTTGAATGTTGTAATAATAATACTAGTTGATGTCGGCTGGAAAAATGTGCACACGTCACCCATGTGCTTGTTTCCTATTCATACCAAAACCATCATGTAACGTGATCATATCATATTGCTGTCTTCTTTTATTTGGAAAATTGTACGTCTTGTTCAGTTCACAATGTAATAATATGACGGAAATCTTTGCATTAGCATTGGATATGTGTGTCACTAGGCATTCAAAATATTTTTCGAAGACTTTTTAGGGATTTTCTGTGTATGATCCTCTTTGGCTTACTGTCACCAGCTATTTGTTGCTGTATATTTTTGTTTACTTAGCGAAATATAGTCTTTCACCAAGAAAAGTCATTGCTTTTACACACATATATTTCTCCACTGGGATACTTGATGCTTTTCTACATAGTTTTGCAGGAAAATATATTTAAGCTACAGGCATTTCCTTCCCTTCCCGTTCTTTTTTATCCGACAACAATGGGAGCATTACCCTGGATATTATTATGGCTTTTGGCTAGTGATGATAAATGATGAGGAGACAGGGAGATGTGTGCATTTGTATATGGTTTTTTTATTATATTCTTTTTTTGTCTGGTGATCAACCTTGTGCATGCGAGTACAGGATGTAGTTACCGTTATTTCAGAGAAAAGTCCAAGGACGCACATAACAAATACAACTGCATGATACGATATGATGATACACAATGTTATTCACGAGCTTTGTCTGATGATATGATATTTTCAGCTTGTTTTCACCCTCCTTTTGTGTTGTGCGAGGTTGAGAAGAGATATACGAGAAAAAATTCCTTTTTTTCTGTATGAAAAAGGAAATGGAAGCTGCGGGGCACTCCTGGACTAGAAGATGATGGTGACGCTGATGAAATGAAGGTATGTCATCAGGCTTTAATATGACTGAAAATTGTTCCACTGTCCTGTCCACCTTTTTTTACTTTCTTTTGAAAAAGGATGTCAGATGAAATATGAGAGTTTACAAGATTAAATGGCTGTTGAGAGAGTGAACAAAATAAATGGAATAGTTTTGTTGGATTGAAGCTCTCCGAAATACGTGCACAATACACACCTTATTTTATTTAGTTTTTCAATAACAGCCATCTACAACCTTTCATTGACACATTGTGTTTTGCTTTCTTTAGAAAGCTAAGGGAAAAAGATTATTTATTTACTTTTATCATAAAAAAGACAATCTGGAAAAATGTTACTTTCTCCGTTAAAAAATTGGAACAACAGTAAGAAGTGTAGTGCTTACATGATTTTTTTACCCCATTGTGATAAACGAGATGGGTTCAAATATAAAAACAGAATCGAATCACACAAAGTCGATTTTTTTAACGATGATGTGATGTTGGTGTTCAAGATGATCTGATCATCTATCAAAAAGAATTGTGCTTGTTGTACAAGTGTCACTTGATCAGACAACCGTTTGATTTTGCCTGATGCTTCTTGACTCCTCCACTTACGCTATTTTTTCTTTATTTTTTTCTTGCTACTCTAGCTTTTCTCCGTAGTTGAAGAAAAAAAGAGATGAAGTGTTTTTTTTTACAGAAAAGATGTGGATCTCCTTTCTATCCTGTTGCCTTCGTTTTCTTTCAGAAAGGAAAAAAGATGACAAGTCAAGTCAAAACGATCAGGGCTTCAGAGAGACGTGTGTCCTTATTCCTGCCACACATTTATCTCTTTTTTTCAATACAGGAAATAAAGTCAGATATGAAAAGAAAGAATTTGTCTATGAACAAGATGATCCACGCGAGCAAAAAATATACACACATTCACACACGTCTTATCTCATTTTAAGAAAGAAGTGAAGGAATGAAATGTCGAACATGAACAGAAAAAAGAGAAAATTGGGAACAAGTCTTTTTATACGTTTCAGTTTACACACTTTGAAGACGACTGACACAAAACAACAACATGTAACGTCCCACTCTTTTATTTCTTCAAGGGTAAACATGACAAGAAGGGGGCGTGAAGGGAGGAAAAAAACTAGTGTGGCTCTCAATATTCCAAAATAGATTTATCAAGTTAAAAGTTTAGGGCTTCGGGGCAATCTGACGAATTTTTTTCTGAACACGATAACAAATGTTCTTTCTCTTCCCGTAACCCTTTTTATATTCCAGTGGTTAAATTTATTTACAAAAGTTATTGCAATTCAATGAGAAAGTTAGGTAGCCACCTAATAAATATGATTTTCTTCGGGCTACAATAGCCCAACACGATATGGAACACGTACACACCCTCCTTTTCTTTTTGTAGGGGTAAGTTTTTAATTTTCTTTCTATTTTGTAATTCACCCCTTGGTTTTAATATAATTTTGAGTTTTTGTGGTTTTATTGTTACAGGGTGGATGAATGTGTTCACTTCAAGCACATAACTTGAACTGATTGACCATTCCACATACTCAAGTGGTGTACATAAAAAAATACAGTGGGAGAGCGAAACAATGGGATATCAAACATGGGAAATTATACACTGCTACTACTCCCTTTCTAAACACAAGTCTCAAAAACACACGTACACACAATCTAATCTTGTTCTGGAATATATTATGTATAGGTCGAAGGAACCATAAGAAGAGATGATGAGCAGAGAGCACCACCACCACTGCGCTTTCTCCTTCTTTACAGGGATGTTTCCTCAAAATGATGAATTCTTTCTTTGTAGGTACAATGTGAGCATGGGTGAGAGTATGCAGGCGGATGGAATGGATGATAATGTAAAAAGGGGAGGTTAATGGCTATGATGAGAATTTTTCCAATGTTGAAGGTATGTAGTAGCAGTTTTATATGTGACACACAGTGTGTATTACAATATGTACTGCAACGAGTTTCTTTTCTTTGTTAAACGTGTCACTTGATGTAATATGTGGTTGTGGTAGTAGCCCATTGTAATATAATATAGTGTCTGACTTATTTACACATGTATTGTTGTTTTCACAGTAATTGGGACGTACACAAGATATACTCCGTGTTTATTAGATGTAATGTCCCAGGGAAAGCGCCTATTTACATAAGTAAGAGTTGTATATAGGTAGATATGTATAGAGATTGCTGCACGTACTTTCCCTACTTTCTTTTGAAAGAATATTAGTTTGAATGGATGGACTGAATACTTCACTCAAACACAGAAACTGGATCGTATGTATGTCAAAGGACAAAGATAAGTATTTTTCTTTTGAATATACAAGGCAATGGATGGAACGAAGAAAAATTTTAGATGAAATTGGTGGTTGATGCACACTGCTTGCAAGATGCGGTTCGAGTGTTGATCATGATGAAGATTATACCTAGGAAAAAGCAAAAGGCTCTTTTCATCCATTTATGTGAATGCAGTGCAGTAGTAGTACTTGTACAAATAAGTCAACAAGGATGGCATTTCAGGCAGAAGAGAGGACGATGTACAGAAAAAATGTGTAATGCACCATGCTCTCTTGCTCTCTTAGTATAGCGTAAAACATGGAAAGTTTGTATGTGGTGCAGTGCAGAAATGAGAAGAGATGAAAACAGCATGAGCAAAGCAACCCCCGTCCAAACACCGCATCATGATGAAGGAGAATTTTGATGCTGTTCCTGTATGGAACTTTAACTGTGGTACGGACACACCACCTTACATAAACGTACATGTATTATAACACTGTGCAGAACACTTTCCCCTTGTTTTCTATCCGGCTTGGAATGGAAATGGGGAAAGACAGAAGGTTTTCTCTCTAGTTTCTCACTCTCTCTGAGTTACATGCACAGTTCTCTTTCTGTCTTTCATATTGAGTTGAAGTCAGTCATAACTCTGGAATCAGAGTGCACATAGTGTTACTGCATATAAAACCATAAGGATCATTTTTTGGTAGTATTCAACAGTATAATGACAAAACCACGAAAAAATAATTTTAGCATGCAAAATTTATTTTTATGTACATGGGTTACATGTATTCGCCAATTTGTCCATTTCTTCCAATGAGAATTTTACTAATATGTACAGAAATAACATATGAATCTGTGTACGATTACGTATTCACCATAAAACATTCAAGTAAGGCACAAATAAGCCACACTGAATAACTAATCGATTGGTTTGCCCCTAACCCACTAATTGCTAAGAGATCATGTTGAAGGTTGGTGATAATGATGAGATGACCACATGAAGAAGGTTAGGATAATTGATGAGAGGATATTATGAGGTTATCTGTATTTGAGCTTGATCTCTTTTCCTATTGTTATTAGCCCCATTATCAATGAACCCCTCTCGTCTAGTCGTGTTTCTGTTAACAGTCGCAGTCATTAAATGAGGATGAATGGCTAAAGAGCTGGGAGTTGAAGTGTGTGTTTTCTATTATTGAAGCTGTCATGATTGGCAATTTTCTGGAGGATCATCAATGTCCAGACAACACATGAAAGTTGTCAGGATGAGGGTGGAAAAATTACATTTGGGTAGAGAAAACGCCACCACACCACACACAAACTATTGTTAATGCCTAGATCACTTCTTATGTAAATGTAAACTCTTGAGTACTTCTAGGGAAAGAGCGTATCAATAGAAAATTGTATCAAGATTGTGAGACAGTGGACCACCCTCTGAACAATGAGGGAGAGATGAGAATGATGGGAAACAGAGAATAGATTAGAGAAAGAAGGGGCTGTGCAGACATTGATCATTCCTGTCCTGTCGAACTAAACCCTACTTCTTTTGACTTGTGATCTTTATTTGTACTTGGTCTTAAATAAATGTCTTAAATATATTGCAACTGACTAAATTATTACAATAACCAATAGCTATTGGGCAATTGTAAAACAGTTTTTAAGGATAAGATAGATTTTAAGAACAAAGAATAATTCAAAAGGCACGGTGAAACCTTGTGCTACCAATGTTTCAAAAATCAAGAATGTCCACAAGTTTAACAAGCGCATTTTATGCATACACCATATTAGCCAATGCATATATATGAGCACATGCATCATTTTTGCTTTCACAACTTCCCTTGCATATTTTTTGGTCTTTCATCCAACTTAAGTGAGTGTATACAAAATTTTCGCCCGTATCCTCCTTCACTGCTACTTTTATCTGTCCTATGTGGATATATTCAAAGTAGGTGCACTTGACAAGATTACAGAAGGCCGACTGATTTATCAACGAACTTTGTACACTTTTTATCACCTCCTGCCACTCTACATATTCCTCCATTGTAATATATATACATTTCTTTACAGAAGAAAAAAGAAAAGGGAAGATGATATGTCTCTCTTTTTAAAAAGAAGACGAAGTGAAAGTATGGTGGTAGTGTTGGTGTCGGCATAAGCATTAAAAAGTATATTTCATGATATTTGAAACTTTCTTCGTCTCTTTTCTCTTCTCACCACACACAGTCTCTTACTTACTACAATGCTTTGTATCTTTAATAATAATATCCGTAATAATGGTGATAATGGTAATAATAATAATGTGCTTCAGACTGTATATACTCCTCTGCCGCTGTTGCTCCTGCTTTGCATTCAATAATAAATTTTGTCTTTATAGAGATCTAACAGATGGGGACCTTTATGCCTAAGAAGAATAAAGCATGATAAACAGAGTTGAGAAAATATGTGAACCATGTATGTGAATGTGAATATGAATATAACATCCGTCTCCAACCTGAAAAAAGAAAGTTTCCCCTCATTTATCCTTACCCCTCATCCTTTACAGCCATACACACATGTGTTATGAATTCACACAGATTATTCTTGGTAGCCCTCTCGGTTTTTAAAGGTGGATTTATAATGTAGTGTCGGAGAAAGATGTTATATTCTCTTGACAAAAACACAACTTTGCTTTGGAACGCTAGCATTATGACTGCAATAATGGAGAAAGTATCTTCATTATATACCAAAGGCATTTAATAATGCACACCGGAAAATTTAAAGGTGGATTTAACGACTTCCTTCAAAAAATGAAAATCAGAAAGAGGATGAAAGGGTAAATATTTCCACACATCTAAATGAAATGAAAAAAAAAGATTGGCATATTTTTTGTAATCTAGGTCAAAGTTTAAATTGCATGACGTATATAATCATAACTATGGATGTAGTAAAAACAGTTTGAATACACTAGTCATAAATAGCATCTTTTGACCTCATTATAGCCATACTATCCAAGTTAACAAGTTTTTGTTGCTGAAAAAATGAGTTGGAAAAATTGAAAAAAGAAAATGTAAGTTATGTATGCATTTATGTTGATGAGACAATTTTCCATGTAAGCGTTGGCCCATTACGGGAAATATATGTTTTTCTGAGAACCCCAACTATTGCTCCTGATGACCTGATAACGAGGAGGGGCAAAGATAAAGAAACAAATGAAGTGGGTCGCGCAAAGTAAATTGAATACCTTTTCCTTTGTTACTAAAGATGCGAGTCTTTTCAAAAAAGAGACCATCAAAAGATAAAAAGCCTTTTTATGGCATCTATATGGTCTGTCTTCAAATGTAAATGTTTCATACATAGGAATAAGGTTTGTTGGAAGTGGCAGATGCTGTTTGTTTATTTGGAAAAAATCCAATTGGAAATAAGGGCTAGGTACATACATCCATGGGAATTTTTCATGGGGGAAACAATTGAGAAGGAATGGAGGAAAAATTGCAGCTATTAGTGAGCAAATCGGTTGTGTATAATCTAGTCAATAATGTTCACCTTTTCGTTTTACTGCCAAACCCATGCAGTTTACTCAGGCAGGTAGTTAAAATGATATACAGAGGTAGACACACATATTCACGCGATTTGTCGATAACGAGCATATTTTTATTTTTCAAAACTGTTTTGTCCTAACTAACAACTCGTAATTAATAAACGTAACAATTTTTAGTATTCAAACAATAATTATCTTTACCTAAATAATCTGAAACCTAAAAGTGCATCAGATCTGAGGTTCACATATAAGGTATTTAAAGATTTAAGTGTTTTAAAGTAAAATTTTGAATTAGTTCAGGAAATTTGCACTTCATGCATGTTTAAACTAGTGAGAAACAAAATACATACCGGTGACTGTAATTCCCATATTTCCATGTATAATACTGTTTTATAGTTACTAGAATAAACAAAATCATGCATTTTATTTAGGCTATTTATGTACTTATATACAGTAACACTAAAGCAGTATTTAAATGTCAAGTAGAATATGAGCAAGCAGTTACAAATCCTGAAAACTGCAACAAAGATGGAGGATAAAGTGGTGTGGTATGTGCGGTAGGTATCATAGGATGATAAGTGATATATTCCTACTCAGTTGTCTGGAAGATAATAACTTGTCTCATATTTCATCAAAGATGCACTTATTGTTTCCGAGCAATGATTTTCTCCACTCTTTTACCTTTCTCTCTCTTTTTTATTTCTTTGCTTACTTCTACATATCTCTACACTTCTCAGTTTTCATTTCACTTGAGAAAGAGCCGATGAGATGGTGTAAACTGATGCGGGCAATAAAAGAATGAGAAGAGAATGCCAGAGTAAAAAATAAAGGTGTTAGGTTTTGTGCCACTACGACTACTTCTCTGTTGTCCTTCATTTTCAGCAAGTGTTATGCCATCATAAAAAGGCTTTCTTTCTCTTACTTTTCTTCAGTATTTATTTCTTCTACTCCACTTGCTTTCTTAGAACCCCTTTTCTCATGCTTACCTTTCAAAAATGTTTATAAGCTTTTCTTCAAGAAAAACATAAGACGAAAAACTACTAGATTTCTCCGTATTAGTAATATAAAGTTGTACTAATGCTACATATGTAGGCTCGTTTATTTGTCGAACTGAAACTGAAAGAAAGAGAGAAAAAAATGTTTCCTGTCATTATCACATGGGAGCCACCCCCATATTTCCCAAACTAAGTTTTACTCAAAAGTTTTTCTCACGAGTCCGCAAATATACTCTCCTTCCCATCTTTTCACTTTCTTTAAACGAGCAATTTGTAAGTTTTAGTTTCTCTGAAGGCCAGAAAAGGGGTTCTAGACATTCCCAATGCATTTTCTTTGGAATCTTATTAAATGCAAGCAATAATTCCTAATTCGCACCATACTCAGTGTTATTGTTTCTTTCCATATATTTTGTTGTCCAACACGATTACTAATTGAAAGTGAAGTTTTATACTGTTCTAAAATAAATGCCTCCCGTCTGGGGCAAATGACCTTAGCCCCCCTAACCTCAAAAGAATATTCTTCAGAAAATCAAATACAACCAAAAATTCTTCCCACAAATCGCAAATAACATAAAATTCAACATTTTCAATCCAAGCTTAAGCCACAAAACAATACAGACATTTATGTATCTCCTGAAATTCCCACTAGATAAATACTCCGATACGCTAGATCAGTGAAGCGTAACCCATTTAAGAATACCCGTAAAAACTCTAAGACAAAAACAAAACCAACTGCATTTTAAAACATTTATTTTCTCTCGAAAACGACTTGGATATTGGATAAGTGCATAAGATACTCTTAACCCTTTAAAAAATGCACGGACTGCATAAACCATGTAAAATATCCAACTGCCACTTTCCCTTAAATTGTGTGTCCTTTGACATATACACCCGTAAAAACGGCATTGGATGGGCACATAAAGTGAAAGTAAATGAGAAGTGATATAGCGTTACATTTATTTGCTTCTGATGATGACGATGATGATGATGCCACTTTCCCTTGCTTCCTGGATCGAGTTTTTTACTCTTTGTGTAGGTATGGTGGTAGTGTATTATACATGCAGAATTTAGAGCGACAGAGAGAGTTGGTGGATGATACCCATTCCAAGTAAAAAAGGGGATCCCCAGGGGAACTTGCTTTGCCAGCGTGAAATTGCTTGCCAAACGCTTCTGTGGAATGGAACACTGAGGCAGGAAGAGTGTGTTCCATTGTGTGGAGCCATGCTATATAAAATGTGACACCTTCTGTTTCCTTTCCTCCTTTCAAGCCGCATTGTCTCCTAGATTTAAGGATGTACATATGCATAACAAACACATACTACAATTTATATTGATAATGTGGTGGTAATGCAGAGAAGGAGAGAGTGTCATTATTCTCATTCTCACAGTCTCCGCCTGGATTATTACATCTAAATTCACTTGGCCCTGTATATACACATCCGTATATAAAACACTTCCTTGGTTTGTTTTTTATTGTATTTTGTTACACAGGAAGAATTAAAAGAACAATAGAAGACCGTGTGGAACCTGTCGCTTCTTTTCTCCCANCCTTGCATTCATTACCATTTCCATTGCTCCTTAATATCATCCTTTTGGCCACAACAGTTTTCCCTCCACAAAAGCTGCACATTCTTTCTATTTATTTTCCTTGTCGCATCATCCACATTTTCTCCTATACTTCCTTTTAGCTTAAACTATCATCATTACCCTCCTCATCTTTGGTTGAAGTATAAGAAGGAAAAGTTATTTGCTGGCGAAAAAGGCTGAGCATCTTGGGTGGTGGTTGAAGAGAATCCACACACCTTTGCTTTCTACCAACCGGTGACACTTTATGCATTCTGGTTTACGGGGATGATGTTTCTTACAAGGGCTAAATTGGATGTAATGTGTGTGTATGACATGATTATATGCTTCTTTTATGGTCCCCTTCATTTTCTCTACATCTCGTAAATCTGAACTAATCATTGTCTTTATTTTGCTCTCCTCTCTCTCCCGCTTTGCTTATGGTAGGCTTTGAAACGTACCTGGATATTTTGGAATATGTGTGGTATAGGTAGGTATGCATGACACAAAATACATTTAGGTTCAATAATATTGCAACATTTATTAGTGGTAGCTTACCTGTGAAAATACTCTCGTATGGACCATCTTAAAATCCAATTAGATTTAGAGCACTCCCTTGAATTTTCCCGTTGAGACTTAGCTTCGGCGGAGATGAGCTTTTTGCATGGTATACATGCTACGTGTATAATTGTATGAATTGTCATGTCATGGAAAAGGCAATTACTCCCGTGTTAAGAGTTCCGTGTTTGAGGTCATGTTGTTAATGCTATATGCATAGGTAGATGAGGCGGTGGATGGTCGTCGCTTCCACTTAAAAATGAACGTGAATTTTACTGGAGGGAAAACTGTTGTGGCCAAAAGGATGATATTAAGGAGCAATGGAAATGGTAATGAATGCAAGGTAATGTGAGAGTTGCTTTAGCTCACAATAGTTTTTTACCCTTTGCATCTCTCTGTGTCCTCTTAAATTACTATCAACTTCAATTTAACTCGGTGTAAATTTGAGGCTAATTCGAGCAGGCAATTTCAAAGTAACAAGGTGTAATGCGAGCCATGCAAGTTTCATGTTTACAGCGATATTTACTTATCTTGTGAGCTTTCAAACAATTATTTAGGTAGGTATATGGATTTCTTGTGTTATCCTTTAAGTGCTGCTTATACCGCATGGTATTCGTATTTATCAATTAAACTGTCCATATTGCACATTATCTTTAGTAAATTTTTAGGAAACTGTGGACTTGTGCTGTAGATAAGTGCATTTTGCAGCAATAACTGTTCAAACCGTAACTAGTTTGATTGATGTTATGATTTAAATATTGATTCGCGATTAGAAATCCATATAGCACAGCTCATAAAACAAAACGCTAAGAATTAGCATGATTTCGATATGCATCGTAAACCATGCAATTATGCCGTGATATTGTATTTAGGTAGAAAAAAGCGGAAGTTATTAGCAAAAAAAGCGCATGTATTTTATGCGTATACAAGCGACAAAAGGGTGCACCCAAAGAATATGCATTCATTTAACTTTGTGATATTTTTATTAGTTTTTGTATACAGTGAGAACTTGTATATAAAATTCTTGCTGAAAAACGGAAGGAAGAGCATAATTTTTTCTTGTCTGCAACTTATTTTGCACATATAATTTTTATAACAAAAAACCGTATCAGAATGCATATTTTGCATTATAAGATAAGCTAAACAATTTAAATTCAATTACTAATAATATTACAAATGAGAGTAAAGACTGTAAACGTAGTAGTTTGTATAATATTCAAATGATAGTAAAAACACAAAGTACTTCTCATACATGAGAAAAAACAAACATTAAGAACATGTTAGCGTCTAACATATTTTATATTGGTAATTTTATCCACATCCGCAGTCATCATCATATATACAGTCTTACAGCCATACATACGAACCTTCACATTCATTCTACTCATTTACACACGATCATCTTATAAAAAC
>JAHZNG010003295.1:0-13564 GCA_027744375.1 Orchesellides sinensis
CCCAGGTTTTATTAGCCAACTCAAAACTCTTCATGCAAATCGAAATGGTCTATTCGATTGCATTACTCATAGATTTGCTCTACTTATAAAAGCATCAATTCCAGTTCTTGGCAGCCGAGCCATAAATTTTTTATTGTAAACTTATATCAATGTAAAGCATGCATTTTGGTATCCATTTCTAGCAGAAGTTAAATAAACACGTTTATTGCATCATAACATACTTTGCTAAAAAACTTTCCTCATCAAAAGCAAAGACAGACGAAAAATTTAACAATTACAATTATATAAGATGGCATTTACGAATGCATCATCAACAAGATCGTTTCCATTATCATTGGTTGAGGGGTGGATAAAAAATTATCGTACAGTTCATCATATCTTTTAAATCTATCAAACTATATTAATCGTTGGATTATCAACGAGATCGTTTACATTGTCACCGGAGTCTGACTAACGTTCAAAAATATCACAATTCGTCTGATCACATTTACATTGTTAAATGTATTACTGTTAGAACTAAAATTCATCCAAAAAATGTAAAAACCTATTACAACACATCATGTATATTTATGTCGTCATGTTGGCGAGCATAGCGTACCCTTTTATATAAAACGTAGACAACTAAACCAAATCCTACAAATGCTACAAGGGAAAAAACCGCAACTCCTACAATGCTTCCAGTGCTCATGGCATGGTCATCGCTTGTAAATGGCAGGAATGTGGTGGACTTTGTTGCATCAAAAGAGACGTTTGTTGATGCTAAGGTAAATGACTTTTGGGATACTACTGTTGTAACTAAAACTTGTGAGATTGTTGATGCTGAGGGAAGTGTGGTAGAGGGCTTCTGGGATTCTGCTGGTGATGATGATGTTTGTAGTGTTGTAAACAGCTTCTGGGATTCTGCTGGTGATGATGATGTTTGTAGTGTGGTAAATAGCTTCTGGAAATTTCTTGTTGGCGTTGCGACTAAAGGCTGTGAGGTTGTTGTTGCTGATGTTCGGAGTGTGGAAAAGGGACGTTTTGTAGTAAAATACACATTACAGTAATCACTTCGGCCGGGTGGAACTATTAATTTTGCTGAGCGCACGTCTTTGTGTGATTTCAAGCATTCATGTTGATGGGTGTCGAACAGTATGAAATAGCACGAACTTGTACATTTCACACACAAGTCTCCAATATTGCATGCTATATAAAATAAAAAGCTTATAAATATGATGCAAATGTAAATTATAAACTTACAACAAAATACCTAATGCACTGCTGTTAAAAAACATACCTGCAGCCATTCCAAGAATCAGCAATAATAAACGCACCATTTTAGTAAATATCTTTCAAAAACACTATCTACAATTATAAATTTTATTGATAAACACATAAAACTTTAAAATAATACTTGTTAAAATTCGACTAATTATTGTTAAAAAGATGTCTCGAATGGAGAATGACTTTGAAGTTTTATGACAAGTAAAATGTTTCCGTATATGCAAATTGGTTTATGACAAGTTAAATGTATACGTTTATGCAAATTGGTTTATGACAGGTTAAATGTATACGTTTATGCAAAGTGGATACTAGTATGGACAAAGCCAGATTCATTGAAGACTGGAGTTCTAGTTTTGAATTTTATAATGTTATATGCTGCTCAACGGATGAATAAAGCCATGCTACACATGTCATGTTTTTTATTTCGGTTTAAGTTTTTTATTCGGGTTTATCGTAATAATATCGTACAAATATCGTACAACTGCTAAATTTAAATACACATCAAAGTTATAATATATATTTATTCTGTGCATAAGACATGGTTATTACAATTACAACATATTTCCAAATCCCATTAATTATAACAATATTTTGAAAACAGTATAAACATGCTCCCCCTCAAAGTGGTACAGTAGTTGAGTTGATGGATTGAAATTCCTAACACCAGCCCTAAAACAAATATATAGTGTTCTTTTATATTACTTTTTCGTTTCTCAAATTAATTACAAATACAACTAAAAGAACTTACATAGTCACTATCACCACATTTACACGACATCTGGTTTTAACTGGTACACTGCTCCGGTAATTTTACATTCTATCCAGTTAACTTTGTACAACTGTACATCTTCACAGACGGACATCTCCAAAACCCTTCCAAGTCGATCCAGCTTAAAATCTTTAGGATGGAATTTAAGGCCAATCACGGGAAGACTTTAACTTCTGGGGAGCTTGGGAGTAAGCTGATAACTTAAAAGCAACTTTGATATCACCAACTCTTTGATAAAGTGGAACACCCCTCAAGATTTCTACGCAACATTGTGTCCAAGGCTTTTGTGCTGTAAATGTCACAGTCTACTGACTGAAACGCATGTTTCCCAACTCTTCAATTTTAAAGAATTGATCATTGACAGGTTTTAATAAGAATCCATTGTCTTGTGAATATTCAACTGTTCTTTTGTTTTGAAATATATCTTGCAATGAAAGAAGTCTAGCTGAGCTTCACGTAGGTTGTTTGGTAAAGCCATCCTAATGTTTTCAGATAAAAACACACAAACGTACACTACAAAAGATTAATTTTGATGAGATCTTAAATGGTTGACTTTAAATTTATCACCCTCCAAAATTTGAGAAAGTTGTAATTGTTAATTTATCAACTTTGATAAATGCAACTTGTTCAATAGATAAACTTTAATAAATGCATCTTTGTGCTTTTCTGAAATTGTATAATTGATGCACTTTTGTATTTGAAATAATGTTAATTTTTAAGAGTAACGTTTTTTCACTCGGTCAATGTGAGACTTTAGTGTTGATGGTAATAGCAGTGATACTGACTTGAACTCTAGCTGGACTCCTTTTTATTAGTTTGTGACAAACCATAGTGGTATTCCTATTAACGAAAAACACATCAATGCATCTCTTAGACTGTACACACATGACTAGGTTCAACTTACGTTACAATGACAATCACAAGACCATTCCAGATCCAAAGTTATCTTTGGTTTTGATACTTTGCAAAGCTTGAATTCTATTTTGGATAGCTATATGGTCGGTTATAATCATGATGAATGTACAACGGGAATGATGGTTTCGTGGTGAATCATGTTAGTTCAGAGTTTATATGTATAACACACAACATGTGTAGTTTTCAATCAAGTTCCATCCGTGAGCTTTATTTCAATATACATCTATAAGTACAGGTTTAGTCGAGTTAAATTTATATACACAATAGTTGATGGATGCCCTACTTCTGTTTTAGGAAGTACTTTGGTAGTCCCTGTAAAACAGACCAGTTTATTACTGATCAAAACATTATTATGTGTATTTGATAATTGTTTCTGTTATAACTTACATGATGATGGCAATCGCTTGTCAGCATCCCCATCGGAAAAGGTTTTAGTGGAGGTGTATCATTTTTCCAGATGCGAAGCTCTATCTTTGATACTGAATACGGGTTGTCATCTCGATGGTCTTCGGCGAATATGAAAGTTTGATTACCTAATGTGTAGATGTTTGTGTTTAGAGAGTGAACTGGAAGCTTTAATTGGCATGGTCTTGCTTCGAAGACAGTAGCTTCATCATCTCCAGGAAATCTTGCGTATAGTTTGAATTGTGCCTTGAGATTTCCAAGTACCATTATAAGTGGAGTGAATAGGTTGCGGAGTTGTCTACCCAGTAGATGGTCCAGTGCTGCCACTTCATACACATCAATGTCAATTGGCGTGATTTTGTAACATAACTCTCCTTGGATTTCAATTCTGAAAAGCTTATCATTTGTCTCCGAGTCAATGTCATAATGTGTATGGGAAGATAATTGCTCCTTGGAGATAAAAGATATTTGACATCGCTCACAAAAATAATCCTTTGAGTTCCTCCCGATTTCTTGGTGATGTAACTCAAGTCTCTTTATATATGGACTTAATGTAGGTGGTCTATAGCGTGCATCCGTCTTTTTATCCATTCTACTGTATTTGAGTACTCTATTTCCAATCTGAATTTCTAAACTGATTTTTTGTTAAAGCAGATACATTTACTTGTAAGCTCTGTGGAGTAAGTTTAGATTCTGATAACAGTATATGGGGTAATCTGAGTTCAGAGCGTTTCCACTTTCTAAACTACTACTACTGAGTAAGGGATATGCCATCCGATAGTTCCTAAAATAGTTTGAAACTCATGAAATGGAAGTAATTCTTTGCATGGTTCATTTTAAAATTGAACCTCTTCTTTATCACATGGGAACTTGCGAAAATTTAAATTGCGTCACGTAATCTCCCCCGCTCTTTAATTATTGGTATCTTTTCAAGTTTTTTGAACAATATGTCATCCAGACTGTAAGGTCGATACACATCAATTTCAATATGTAATCGTATAATGTAATGATTCTTTTGTTGTAATTTTGAATAGTTTATCATTTGTTGGTGTATACTAGTAACGTGTCTTCCTTGTTAACAACTCCTCTTTCAAGAATGCGATAGTTCACTCAATATCGTAGTAGTATATTAAGAATTTCTGTACTTCCTTACTTGATAAGGCGCTTTTTTTTTGTAGGTAAAATTCTGACTTGTGGTAAGTCTTCAAAGACGTTTGTGGTTCTACTGCCATTTTGTCCGATTTTCTTGTTCTCTTCTTAATGATGCAAAATGGTTTTTTCTTATATTTTTATTAAAAATAACATTCTGGGCACTTACCCCAAGTTTCTTTAGCTGATGACTCGATCGAGGCTGCTGTAACCAAATTTATTTCTTCAAAACAATTTTCCTTGATGTATTCATAGATAGTTTTTAATACAGTTATGTGACATTGGGTGCAGAATTCAACACTGTGGTGTCTTTTACACTGTTTATGAAGTGTATACAAGGTATCATGTAGCAATAATCCAGCTTGAATTGTTTCCGAGTGAGAAATTTCTTTTTTATCCCGTATTATGTGTGTAGCCATTTGTTTGTAAATGGTAAATACACATTTGTTACATGTCATACCACTTTTGATTTCATTTAATTTATCTGAGACGTAGTTCCAGTACTGCTTTTCAAATTTATCGCATCCGTCGCAGTCTTCGTACTCTACATGTTCCTTATAGAGTGCTAGCTCATTCATTCTTGTGATATATATGAACTTCCCACTGATATTTTCAATCGATTTTATTTAACAGTCAGAGAGTATACTCTGGAGAACTAGTGCTTGTTTCATTATGTTGTGGTCTAATACGTAATCTTTGTATCGTAGAAAGTCCTCAGCAATATAACGATAACATAGTGATACACAATCAACATATTGATTCTTTGCTTTAGGCAGACGCTTCTTGTAATTTTTATATCGCGAAAAATTAAAATCTGTGTGTTGACACAACTGACACGAGTTTTGTTCATTCAACTTTCTATGAATCTTACATGGATCAATAAAATATATTGGCCAGTAGCTGATGTGTAATATTGAGTATGTATCAACTATTTTGTCAAACTCATATTTTTCCCTGTTAGATTAAATGATTAGAGCATGACAACTTTACAAATCGTACTACATGAAGTTTTGAAAGCAGTTGGTTTTATTTATCCATTTTTACAAGATGATTGTTGGAAAGGAACATGTATGCATGATATACTATATGCATCCATGAACAAACATGTTTTACGCAAGAAAGCGGCGCACAAAACATACTTTTTATTATGTTGGATATCAGTACACATACTACGTAAGGGGCGAGACATTTATTATGTTGGATATCAGTACAAATACTACGTAAGGGGCGAGATACACACACACCATTTATTATGTTGGATATCAGTACACATACTACGTAAGAGGCGAGAAACACACACAAGCACACACATATACCATTTATTATGTTGGATATCGTCACATATAAGCACTGTATTCAGTTAGAACAAAACTAGCCATGTAAATCATAATTTGAATGTCATTGTTTAACGTTTTTTATAAGTATTTTGATCTTTTTGTATTCAGTCATGCTACAATTGGTCAGGAATATCATACGCATATCTTTATCATAATATGTAGTATAACGTTCACAAGTGCACATGCATATCTTAGAATAATACTCCATACATTAGGACTCCAAACCATCCTCTGATTCCTACAGAAAAAAGGTCTTTTTATAAGCATGTATATTTACACATAGCACCACACAAAGGTTTTTAAAACACATTGTTTCTTTTAATACGCATAAACCATATACACCACATAGGAAACCTTATAAGGGACACCCTACTCAGCTCATGACCCAACTTATTCCAGTCCTCCGTCATTAATTTTAAATTTAAATCATCATATCCCTTCATACTCATCCCTCTCATGCATAAGTCAATTCCTAAAAAATCTCAAAATAACAATCTTCTCCCTTCTGTGCTCTTTATACATACGTTTTACGTACAAATGCATAGCCCCATCGCATTCAGCTTATACGAAAACCCTATAAGGGACACCCTTCCCTCAAAAAGCTCAGCTCCCGATGACCTTGCCCTTAAAAGCCTGGCTCCCGGGCATCATAATACCCGAACCGGAGGAAAACCACTGTTTACTACTACTACTATTGACCAGTTATTATGGGCTACATTATTTTTGATATTTAAAATATTGCCTTAAATTGTAGATATCGCCTTTTGTATTTCAAATTAACTAAAGGATAGTGTTGAGGTGATAGCATGATCATCTTTATCGGCTTTTAAATTAGAATTATACTTTATGTCCTTATATTACAATAAATACGGCAAGTCTATTCCACAGAGCAGAATGCTCTATTGTATGTAAAACCTCTATTTTAGCGTATTACTGGTTACAACAGGAAAACGAAGAAAAGGAGTAAGTAGATCTATGCATAGCCATTCTCCATCCTCTATTCCCTTCTTCACACAAATCTCCCTTAAAACTTCAGCATATTTATTATATAGTATGGCACTCCGGCAGGACACATACAACATACTATGCATTGTATACAACGAAACGTAGAAGAGTTCCTATAGAGAGATGTGTATATGAACTAGCTACACACATTTTACTTTGTGTATATGATCTTGTCTGGTTAACAAACTTTACAACGGCTGTTCATGTTATTATTGTTACTGTTGCTTTTTACTCTTGAAAAGCTCTCCTCTCCTTCTTCTGTTCACTACCCTTCCTTCTCCTCTTTTCCCCCTTCTTCTCCTTCGCGAGTAAGTTTCTCTCTCTCTCCGTTGTGCACATATAAGTACAACTTTACCACGTAGTACACATGGCAAGGCTACAGATTACACACAGCCCACTTATGCATACATCCGTATACACAAGAGTAAGTCCGTAGCAGGGTGGCTATACACTCTAGCAACACCAACCAACTGCTGAAGACCAAGGCCAAACAGTCCAAGTAAAAAAATAAACTTTCTGTAAAAAAATCCCAAGATCTTACATGTGAGTAGGATATCCCACTGCACAGTAGTAATACTGAAGGATCTTTTTTTTACCTATGTAGAGTTTGGCTCGGCTTCTGCACCGACTTAGTAGGCTTTGGCGAAGTAGTGAGTAAAGAGCAGTTAGATTTTTGTTATATGTACAGAGTACAGACACACAGCCATATATATAACACAGCTAAAAAAAACTCTTCTTTTCTGCAAGAAGAAGGCGATAGAAAAAACGAGCGAGTTGAAGTGAAGCAAAGCGCATCAGTGCACAAGAGAGTCAACAGTAAAGTTCCTATGTACAAAAAATAGCATAAAAGAAGAAGTAGGCACACTCTCTTACTCGACTGCCTATACACAGATTCTCATAGGATACCTAAACACTACAAGAACTTTTGAGAATAAAAAATATCCTTTAGGTTTGCATTTACATTAACGCTGTTGGTGTGAGCTGTTTGGAGTTGCGTTATGCTTCTACTTCTTCATTCATGCAATCAATGAGGCACACTTCTTCATAGTCTTTTGAACACTATAATATTAGATTTTTTGCAGTGCTTTAAAATCCTCTGTTCCAATCTCAATGCAGTTTCAAATACTGCTCATAGTTCCTTGAAGAAGGCCTATATTCGCTGATATGCAAAAGTATATGGTAGAGAGGAAGACACACTGATAAAGAGTTGTTGTTGTAGTGGGTGACCTTTTCCATGCAAAACCAGCACGGACACACAGAGCCACTTGGAGTGAGGTGGAAAAGATTTTAAACTGGGTAGTTTAAAGAGCTAATCAAAGGACAACTTAAGTAGTGATAATGTTATTGATAACGCGTCCAAGCAGAACTTTCCCTCTGGGACCAATGTAATAATATATAGCATTGCATTCCCAGGTATCAAGTAAAAGTGGAGGCAACTTGTGACATGGAAATGACATTTTTAGTCGTGTAAAAATATTTACAGTGGGTTATTTTTTTGTGACTGGAACAATTTTTGTTGAAGGAGGTGAAATTTGGGAGTTTCAAATCCTAAAGTATACCTCTTACATTTTTTTGACGGATATTCATGAAATATGAATGCAAACTTTGAACCAGGGATACTATCTCCCTTGTCCCAATATCTTCAAGGTAAGTTCAAAACCACTAAGCTTGGCTTATCTTTTGTATTTGCATCCTGATTAATTCTGTGATGGTGCATCAATGCATTATGACATGAAAATTCGTGTTTGTTCCAATTTTATTACAAAGGTGTGATTTTTGTTATTTTTTGAATTTGAATCATGTAGAGTCAGGAACGCAACAGAATTCAATGGTTGGCACTCCAAGACCAGGAACTCCGCGAGGGAGTCACTTCAGGTAACCTTTTTTCTAAGCAATTATTCTATCCTAATCTAATTATTCCATTTTTGTGTAAATCCTAAATTTTTCACATAAATCCTCAGTTTTAAACTCACACATTTGCTCTCGCTCGCATTTTTTCTTCCTTCTTCTCAAGCAAAAACTTTTTTTGGCTGTTGACTTTTTATACACATGATTTGTGTATTATGTATGTACGCGTTTTTAACAAATTGAGGTAGCATAGCATATGTATAAAATACATATTTCTACCTTATTTTTGTTCACTGTATTTTTTGAAATACAAGCCTTTTGTTTTTGTCTGCCTTCATCATATTTATATGAACGGCTCATGACATCGTATAGAGCTACAGAACACTTATACATAATTTTGAGCATGGGAATTTTTCTGAACATGTCTACTACATGATGATTGTGGTGTTTTATTGACAGGACATTTAACCAGCATAATGATGATGATCATGATGGCAAGAGAGTATTTTGCGTAGTACGCTTTTTATGCACACCATCACCAGGCGCAGGCTAGCAAATGCTCAAGAGTTGAGATGAGAGTGAAAAATGCATTCTTTGTAAAAAAGAAAAGGTTGAGAGATGCTGTAATACTAAAGAGCGAGAGAGCACACTACTACATTTGCACCTTCATGACATCTTGATTCATCTGAGCAGAGCGACAAAAAAGTAAAAGTAATTGCCAAGAAAAGAACCGGAAAGAACCCCGATGATCCAGCTTATAAATTTGCACAAGTTGAGAGAGACACTTTAATGTGACCCATAATTTTGGACAATAATGCGAATGGCTGATAAAATGAAGAGGTTTAAACATAATATTTTTCTTGACCCTGACTGTACGTCACACATCATTGTAGACAATTTGCACCAAAAAAGGAAAACTTGGGTGGCTTGGAGAATATATTGTTTTAAAATATGCAATCCTTTGTCAAATGAAATATAGGTTGTCCCCAGATGGAAACATGGGTCCTGGAACTCCAGGTTCGGCAGGACATGATCCCCACAAATTTCCCAATTCTCCGTGGAGCGGAAGTGAGCCAGCGACCCCAGGCTACAATCGGAATGTAGTACCGAGCTCACCATATATTTCATCTTATCCAAACACTCCAGCTACACCTGGAGGGGGCTTTTACCAAAAGCCAGGGGGTGGTCAAAATGGTGGAATGAATGGAAATACAACTGCCGTTCCTCCCGGTTCCCCATGGACTGAACGCAGTGTATGTACTCCTGGTCCAATGACTCCAATGACGCCTGCTACTCCATTGCACGCAAATCAAGATGGAAGTAATGGAAACCATTTTAGCAACAATGGTTCACCAAATTACATTGAAAACTGTAATAATAGAACACCACCTCATCAGATGGCAAATGCGCCATTGCCAGATTTGTCGGACTCCTTACTGCCATTACCAGTGATGAACCATGCAGAGTCAAATCCAACCTTGCATCAACCCCCTCCACCACCACCTCAGCAGCAACCACAACCACATTTACCACCCCCATCACCAGCTCCAGTTCAGAACAGTAATAACAATGGTAGGAGTAACAACGTAGCTTTATCCAACATTTCCGATATGCAAAGATCAGAAGCGCTGGAAAACAATCCGAACTTGTAAGTCTCTTGTTTTCTTACTTTTTTACAATGTAAAGCTGATTTTTAGGCATGCAAGAGTGAATATTAAAACATTACATATATATTACGCTTAATTCTTTCCTAGAATTACCGAATTTGAGGATTTCTTAGCGGAATTCATAGCGAGGAAGAACCAGGAAAGCAACGGTGTACGGCAGCCATCAAACGGGCAGCAACAACCTCAACCAGCACGCCCTATGCAACATAACATGGGGATGGGAAACAATCCGATTGGGGGCATGTACGGCAACGGTATGCCAAATGGTGGTATGCTTAACGGTGGAATGTCTAATGGTGGAATGCCAAATAATGGTATGCCTAACAACGGTGGAATGCAAAATGGTATGGCAAACAGTGCTATGTTGAACAATGGAATGCATAATGGCATGTCCAATAATAGTATGCTTAGTGGCATGCTAAACAATGGACAACCCAACATGATGAACGACCCAAACCACATGATTTCAGGACAAGGTCCATCTTCCGTTGGCCCGATGCGTGGAAACAATATGAGGTTCCATGGTCAAAATCCGCACCCTTACATGGCAATGCCTCAAAATGCTGCTATGATGAGGGCCCGGCAGCTTCCTATGCATAATCATAATAATAATAATATGCATCATAACAATCAGTATACTAACAACCCCGGCATGGCACAAGCCAATAACCAAGGCGGTGGTGTACCACAAACCCATCCACCATCGCATCTCCAACAAAACAACATGGGCATGCACATGCCTCCTCACAACTCCCAATTTGGCCAGCCCAATAGTAATCATCCAAGTGCCTCAATGTATACACAAAACCCGTCCGGTAACGGTGGTGGGTATGGACTCCCCCCTGGTCCACCCCAGCAAACAATGCAGCAGCCCCCTCACACCATGCCCAACAGTCCTTATGGAAATGTACAACAGCAACCGAACACTGCCGTTCACTGGCAACCAGCCACCACCGCACAAAATCATCATCAGCAGCAACCAGCCACTACCGCACAAAATCATCATCAGCAGCCTATGAACAATCATAACAGTCCGATGGGTATGATGGGCCCAAACGGTCCACAGCCTGGAGGGGGAAATCCTATGATGGCCAGTAATAATAATAGTAATAACAACATGAACACTGCCAACAATATTGGTAGAGGCATTCCAAACCAAAACCCATATTACCAAAACCCAGTGAATAATAACCCTCCAAATGCTCTAAACTGTGGGAGTAATGAGCAACTGCAAGGGATCAGTAATAATAGCAATACCAACAACAACTCCGTCCTCCCACCCTCCTCAAACTTTCCATTTGATCTGAACCAAACAATAAACAGCCCAGGTGGCAATTGTAGTAGTGGGAATGATCCAAGTTTACCAATGACTCCCGGGACCAGTGCAATGCAAATGCCAAATAGTAATAGTAGTAGCAGTAGTAGTATGATGATGCCAGCAACCCCGGAGGTTCCACCTATGGACCTTGACGGACCATATGTGAGTTCAACATACGCTCATTATTGAAGCTTCCAACAGTCCCCAAGAATGCAGCAACTAACTTATTTTCTTTAATACATTTTAAATTAGGATGGATCAAATCTAAGTCAAAAATGTTGGACGAAGGCATTGGACAAAGTAGGCCGAACAAATCCTGTGGCTGAGGTGGGTAAAGTATTGTTTGACGACATATTCACGGATGATGAAGTGATTTACTGCACTCTAAGTGGACGTGGGTCAACCAAGAAATTTAACGCAAATAAAGTACATTACCTCAAAAGTAAGAGATCACTTGTAAATTTTTAATTATATGATAGCAATAAAAGTTTCAAGGCTTGTAATACTAATTCCTTATTATTTTTTTTAAACAGAAGCCGTAGCTTGGCTTATGACAAGACCACCCCGACCTTGGGAGTTTGACGTGGCCACTTGTGACGCCACCTTAAACAACGAAGATGAGTGTGGTGGTCGTGGGTTGGAGAAGAAGGTATTCACAGAGTATAGAAGTAGACGACGAGGGGACATTCTCAAAGTACGAAGCCAACAAGTCCCGCCCCCCTCATCTTAACCTCTTTTTACTTCTTTTAACTTTTACAAATTTTAATAATAATATCATTGGAAAAAGCAACAGCATACGAATTCATATGGCATAAAAATCGCAGACAAAATCCAAAAAATAACAATGTTATGCTGAAATGATGATTCAATACGAATAATATTAAGATTGTTGGAGCGAAATCCAACAACTATATATATATATATATATATCTACATCGTCGCATTTATATTCACTGTAGATTATTATGTACAACATCTATTCAAATAAGATAATTTACCGCTACTGTTATTATTATTATAATTATCATTATATTCTTTAGAAGATCTACACCTCTACTCTTGTCTATCGTTATTCATTATTACTACGACAAATCCATTTTAGAGTTGAATTCTACACAATATCTATATAATATACGTTACGTTATAAAAAAGTTTATTTAG
Source organism: Orchesellides sinensis (assembly GCA_027744375.1). Classification (NCBI taxonomy): domain Eukaryota; kingdom Metazoa; phylum Arthropoda; class Collembola; order Entomobryomorpha; family Orchesellidae; genus Orchesellides; species Orchesellides sinensis. The sequence continues at coordinate 12,838 of JAHZNG010003295.1, forward strand.
ACACACACTATACCATCGTTAAAGTAAGAGTGTATTGATTTAATAGTCCTAATGTCTTCGCCACCAACCAATGAATAAAAGAGTTTATATCTAAGGATCAATCCTTCTTTTATGAAAAACAACCATGTTATGTTTAACGATGCATTTTTCTTATTTGCCAATCACCCTCACTATCATTATATTACAATTTGCGGCTCGCTTTCAGGGCCGTTATCTCATTGGAACAGAAAAGGGAGTCGAACAAATAAACGCATTAATTACTTAGGTGTAATTTTCATTTTTAAAATGAGATAACGCAAATTAGATTTAAATGCCTCCATCTCCATCCACGTCACAGTTGCATACACATACATAGCCAGATAATAATATAAATAGGGGGAAGTGAAATAAAATAATGCCTTCGGCCATCTTTTTTAACCACCACCAGCCACCAAGTACGCTGATCATCCTCATCACCAAGCAATCATGCATCCACATCCACCAACCAAAGGTAAAATTCACGCGGAGAGATCATGAAAAATAGAGACCAACCGTCCTTTTCTTTTACTTCTTGTATGGCTATCCACTATAGTAGATTCATAGGCATTGATGTATAAAGAAGAGATGAACATAACATCATATTACATATATGCATACAGTAAGTACATAACAGTCCACAATATCAACATAAACACATACATAATATTGTATCTCATCTTTTCTGTTCCAAAGTTCCATCTAATACCTT
>JAHZNG010003297.1:0-12071 GCA_027744375.1 Orchesellides sinensis
AATATCTCAGTCTCAGTCTATCCAACAGTTTGATAACATACACAAGGTATTTGATTGGGATATGCAAAGATCGTTTGGTTGTAATTGTAAACGTAGTCTGAAACAAAAGGAAATGCCATTATATGCTACATATCTAGCAAAAATGGTTGTTGTGGGTACATTACAGTCTTCCAGAGAAATCTTGGTTTGCACAGTGATTTTTATTTATTCTTGGTTATCCCTTCGTCTGTATTATTCTATAGTCTAAGCTCTAAACTTACCGAATAGCCATGGAACGCTGTTTTAGACTATGCCATCTCTGGTTCATCTCATCCAGCCGTTTGACAAGAGCTGCTGCATCTTCATGCTTATCCATCGAAGATGCAACAACTCTTCCTGACCCTCCAAGAGCAGCAACGGTGGCGGCATGACTTTCAAGCTCCGTTTGTAATTCCTTTTGATAGTGAGACAAATTTAATTTATAACAATAACCAAACAAATTGTATTATGCATAAATCAGCTTTTTGTCATAACTTAAAGATTGCAAAAAGCACAAGCTAGTCTACACTGGAATTTATTAAGCCATATTTAATAATTATTAAATTCAATGCAAGATCCACGATCATGTCAAACCTCTTCAAAAGCTCCCAGAAGGAACAAAATCCGATAAAAAACAAAAATAAAACGAGCATCCTCTCTACAACAAGTTATTCTTATTCTTCGATCCCGTGCAAGAATTGAAGCTTCATCAATTCCAACACGTTGAAGACTTTCTTGAACACGACTATCTCCAACAGACCATTCTTGGGTGAAAGTTCGTTGAAAGTATCGACGCTGACGATCATACGTTGGTTTCCCTCGTCCCCCATGGGCTCTAGCTCTTCTCGCAGAGGGAACTCGACCACGATACCCTCTCCCACTTCCGCTTCCTCTACTTACATTGCTATTGAGATCAAAAATTCTGGAATACCTAACAGTACTACTACTACTACGACGTCTTAATTCTTTGGCATCAGCAGAAGTTGGACTATAACTAGTTACACGAACAAGAGGTGATGGACTGAGTGATGTAGTAATTACGGCAGTGGATGTTGGAGTATGTGATCTGGTGGTCTCCCTGATATCTGGAATATATGGCAGTGTGAACGCTGGCAGGCCAGCTGGAACATCGTTATCTGGCCGAGGATATCTGTAATACGAACCGATGGCAGGTAAGACTGGCGGTGAAGGGGTGTCACCATTCCCTTGGTCGGATATATGGTATTCATAATGAGGAATCTGCGGTTGCTGAACACTTGACGGCAAGAAGGATATACTGGTATCGAAAGAAGCTCCACCAATTGATTCATACGCTTCTGAATCTTCCTGAGAAATTTCACCTGGCCCCGATGGGGAAACTGTATGAACACTTGCTTTGTAAGGGCCATGGTATGGAAAATGGGTTACTAGGACTTGAGTTCCATGAAGATATCTTGAGGTACTGCCTAAACCCCAGTTCCAAAATTTTAGCTGCAAGGGCACAGGTTTAGCCTGTGGTATTTCTTCTGGCTCTTCCACTCTGCCTGCTTCTCCACCTTGCCTCTGATTTTGACTGAAGGGAGGGGGAGACCCCCTCCCTCTGAACAGACGTCGTCCAAACAGTGGTACTCATGCATGAAATGAAAGGACGTAAAGTCAAAAGCTACAACTCCAACACACAGTTCACGTTCTCAATTCATACCAGAAGGTCCTCAAGGACTAAGTTGTATGCATATAATGTAGGAGAACCAAATGTCAAATACTATAGTCTTTAAAAACTAATGCACTAATCCCAGCTAAATTGGTCCTCTTGATATTATTAAAATTATTAACAATTGTTACCAACACTAAACAAAATAACTCCTAAAGAACACAATTTGTACAAGTCTTTTTACGGGTTTGTATCTGACGCGAGTCGATTCAACCTTAAGACAGCGTTTTCCGGTAAGTGCGTTCTCTTAATGCTGAAGCACATCCCTTCCTGCATAGATCTTCACGTCTCTTGTTTTGCGAGGAGGAAGCTAAATGGGAAACAGATTATTTTGACTCTTGACTAAGATATTCTCATACTGCATAAAAATATCGTGTAGCTAATCCCAAAATGAGATAGTAAAAATAAAAATGAATGATCGTAAAGGTTCTTTATACAAGCGAGTGTTCTTTGCTTGCAGATTTTCCAGTGCCTGCTTGTTATTCTCAATTTTGCATATGTAATAATAAAATTCATAAGATGCGTGTGCTCGTTCGTACGCATACTTCAAAAACATTAATGACTTTGTGTTCATCACTGAGGATTCATAACACCATCAAACATAACATGATAAACACAGCGACTGAATTTTTGCTACTTGTTATATAGGGATTAGAAGTAGATCAAGTAGATCGTTTCATGGATAGGTGATTTATGAATATAAAGCGAGCTTCTATATCTGTACGTATATCTTCAACTGAAATCAGTTTATGGCCCATGAACCCCTACTCTGACTTGTTTTCTTTTTCGTTCAACCATATAAGCATTTTATTATACATATATCTATCGAGTGGACAACGTTACTTCACGAGACAGATGAGCTTCGGCAGCTAAAAAAGGGCAAATGTGTGTGCCCGTGCCCTATTTAACAGTCAAGTATACTCAATTGCATACGGAATTTACCATATAATACTTTAGAATACAATGATGCGAACAAAAGCAATACACGAGGAGTAAAACATCTCTGAATCTTGAAACCTCAATTACAAGAATATTTTGCGTTGGTTTCTTCATAGCTCATATTTTCGTTAAAACAAAGAAAATTCGCATTAAGCAAAACATGGATATAAGTGTTTTGTTCATTTTATGAATACTTTTATGATTACTTGAATTTGCCTCAACTGGGAAGGTCTCTGCTTCTACCGTTGTAAAACTAAAATGATAAACTCGACAAAATGGTTTTTAGGAGGAATGGAACTGTACAATATGTGTATTGTATGTGTTGTTTTTTAACTTAGGAAAACTCTGTCTGTTAGTTTTAGTTCTTTCAACTTCAAGGCAGACATACCTTTGATGGATTTTATTACAACCACAGGACATCAAACTTGATGACTGGACGGCAGGGTAGCAAATAGTAGCAACGTACAAAAAATCATTAACGTAGTTCATGACGGCAAATTACAAATCATACATTTTACATGAAAATACAAAAAATTCAACATTCCTTGTAATATCTTATCATCAATGATTCTTCTATCACAATAGCTCATTTCCTCTGATTTAAAACACACGAATAATTTGTACCAAACACGTTTGAAGTCTTCGCAACTTAATATTGTTAATATACAGTTTCAAGATAAAAATGTAGATAGGAGCCGTCCTGTGTAACAAAAATGTAAGTGGATTAGAATGAAACGATCATATCTTTTGTACTAATATGCCTTAACCGCGTTTGCAATTTTTTATATGACTGTGACCACTTTTTATTTGCCACACCGCTGCATAACAACTAACAACCTACCTTCATACATTATTACATCAACAATTCTATTGTCGAAGCTAAAAAATTCAGGAGAGTATATTGCATTTACATGGGTAGGGTTATAACATACTTGTAACGCATTAACTCACGAAAAACATGCTACGACAGAATGTGCCCGATGTAATTATTCTTTTCTTGTCTACCTTATAATACATATAAAACCAAAAACGTCTAAGTCTTTTCGTATTCAATCAGAAACAGAAAAACAGAATCTCACGTACACCCTGAAGAAGGGATTTTAATACCTTTTTTGTACTATGCAACAACAGCATAACATTTTTTATATTCATACCACCGATTTTACCGATATGAAAATATTCTTACTAACTACCACGTTTTCCTTTTACTGCTACCGAAGTATCTTTAAAAACTCGCCCATTTTTCTTCTGATAGCGAAAGCCAAACAGTAATGAAAAGACCTGGCTCTTTCTATATCAGAACTAAACTGATTAACAGATATCCCAAATGGTTATTATAAACCCCACAATTTCCCACCATGAAAATACTCAAGATTCCAATGCGCAAAAATACAAAGGTTAAATCGTGAGATAAACAGATACATTTTGGTAAAGCTTTAAACGCTAACACTTTATCATGCCATCGCCCCTAAAAACAAAATACATTCTACTGGAGAGAGATGAAGAACCCTTCAATTGGCATCGCACGCCGCTTGCTACTGCGTTAATCCTCTTTAATTCTCATTCACGAGTCAGGTAGAAACGTAGATGGAAGATAGTACAGAATTCTATGACACAACTTCATTGTGTTGACTGAATAATTTATATAATTAAATGTCACAGCAGGAAGTAGAAGTAGATGTACGAAAAAATCTCCAATAGGTACATATTATTCTGCTTTGACATTTAACCCTTGCCTCTATTCATGATTTTCCTGCTGGATGAAGCAAATGCAAATAGATTTAAAGATTTACACAATAAAACCAATCAAACACATGCGGGCAGAAAAGATGTTATCCAATGTGTTATTACGTTGTTTCGTAAGTAAACCAGCAAAAAGCGAAATGCGTATCACAACGAACATCTTGTCTATGTGGCATTAGTAATTACAGGGAATCCACCAGACTGTAACACATTTCTGATGAGATGAGAGCGAGTCAGGGGAACTTGAATGCTGGTGTTGATACTTGTTAGCTGTGACAAGGCCACACAAACTAATACAGACTTTGTTCATTCATAGACACAGAATACCATTCATCTTTTTTTACTGCTCTTGTAACATAATCACAATCACACACCAACATCACACTTGCACAACGTAATGATGTTGTGGAATGAATGAATGAGTTTCCATTCCAAATACAGCCTTTGTGTGTAAGCCTTCCTGACACATGGTCATTCATTTTATCAAAGGAGCCTGATTCTGGTTTTGACATTCATTTCATTAAAAAGCTGGAAATCTTCGATTTAACACATTTATGCGGCACCCTGACATCTCACCATAGGCAAAAAATACATGCTGTTCTGTGGTGATTTCATGACTTCATCCCCACCCTTTAAACCTATAAACAAACATCTAATCTACTAGCAATGACAGTATGATTCCGTGGATTTCCCATGCATGCAAATGACATTCAGGAATGAGAACGAATGTATGTGTGTTTAATTTAATGTATTGCTCCATCGATTTTGAACCACCATGAATCTGATGAATAAAAACTAAATGGAACAATTTATACGCTCGCGATTGGTCGAATGAAAACCAAAATGCATTTTACATCTTGGTTAATTCTTACAACTACTGGAAATGTTATCAGATGCCTGTCCACCCATCGCTGAATGAAATATGTGAAACAACAACACTACTACTCCCACACACAAACAACTGACAGGATTAGATGATTTATCAGCCCAAACGCATAACATGGTCATGGGTTATCTGATGGCCTGAAAGAAATGCAATATAATGTATAAGAAAGCCGAAAGGATTATCAGTACTATTGTACTACAGATACTGAAAATTGTTTGCATCTAATAATCTTATGATGTCTAATATACAGTTTGACATCGCATACCAGCATAAGCAAACCCATACCTATATAAATGGGTATGTACATCTTACAAGTTGTGCCCAGATTAAATCAGCACACGCGAAGTATTTAATTCAACATTAAAATGGCAATATACGAACATAAAAGTTAATTCCGGACAGCTAAGACGGTAGAATTGAAAAGAGACGCTGCTGACAAGGACAGCATTTGAAATTCCAGTCTATGTTATTAATAGCTCTAAAAAGCTTGTTTTGTTAGGGAACGATATGAATATCAGCTTCTTAGGTTTACTTCCGGATATGAGTTACTTGACAATAGATGAACCTGAAGATATGGCTCTTGCCATTCTCTCCCTCTTTAAAAATACATAAATCTGTGCAAGCCATCAAAAACTAACAGATGCGGCACGTAGTTCATTGATATATTATTCTTTGTTATAATACTTAGAGGTATTTTAATGGTCTTGTCTGTATGGTGCAATGCAACTTATCTACTGTAAATTTTCTAACAATAAATATCCATAATGAAAAATATACAGGCCGATTTTTTGCAGGACCTGATAATTGTTAAAAATACCATTGTAGAGATGTATACACTAGTAAAACGTATTCATTCTATACCACAGACTCGTGACATTCAAAAGTGACGTTTACTGACAGAAGCCAAGTCAGTTTGTGTCATTGGCTTGTCATATCTCCAAGAAATATCAATAATCAAACAGATAATGTTCATTCTTCTGTGAAGTGACGAGAACACATACACATCATCCTACTAATTAAAAATAACAACAGTCTACATAATACATAAGACTTTAAGAAAGCCTCTAACTTTTTCATGACGAAATAATGCTGATAATAACAAATTTTAACCCCTTCTTCTTTCGCAGATGTAAAATGTGTCCGATAATAACTCTTTAACCCAGATAGATACAGCTAACCCCAAATTTTATTGTTTGTATTGCATAAATATTCATATCATATCACATTTTGAATTGAACTAAAATAGGAATAAATAGAAAAATCCGAACATTTACGTAGGAGTAAGTCTGATGATAGTTCATTTGAGGAGGTGTTGAAAAGACCCGAATATACAATACATCTGCATATTACATCAATGATCATTGTACACTTTAGCATATACTGTGAGACCTGAGACCAAAACCAAAGTAAAACGTGTCGTTCATTAATCATCGTCTTCATTTCAAGTGCAGGCCAAAAAGACCATCCCTACACATAAAGTATAACAACACTGCATAGTACATTGTACCATGAATACACATACTCACTCAGATTCACATGCCCATACATGGAAAGGCAAAATATAATGGATGATCTTGATGATGATGATGAAAAACGCTTTGCAAAACATGAACAAAAAAAATTTGTGGGGAAACAAATTGTAGAGCAAACCTACTCTAGTCACGCTGTTCCCAGCAATAATTTACAGGATATATTACTTTACATACATAATAGAAATAATGAGCTAAGACACACCGACACCGTCATAATAACGAAAGAAGAAAGGATGCAAGAAAAAAAACTTGGATCTTGAACAAGAGTTGACTAAATACAAAATACTACAACTACCATCCATCCCTATCCCTAGCATTGCCGACTCTTTACTTTTTGTATTACAATGCAGTGGAAAGCATGCGGAACTCATTGGATTCGTAATTCGTACAAAACATTTTACAAATATTGTTGTCTTCAATTATGTTACTTTAGACTGTGTACGAGCGATTTCTGACCGAACAATATACAATGCCGGAAAACACGTAACTACAGTATCTTCTTCCTGGCAAGCAATGTATACACCTATTTGTTCCCAAAATGATAGGGAATGTACAAACATATGTAAACAATACACTCTAAGAATATATGACTCCAAGCTAAAATTTGGAGGGATGAGGGAAACCTACTCGAGTACTAAGAAGATTTATGATCACAAGCACTTTCCAAAATACACAACCATTCCAGCAAAAATCTCAGTTTTTTACGAGTCCAAAACGTATCATCAACCAACTGCTTTCACATAAAGAATACCAGAGACTCAACGTTATTTCCCTGTCCAGGTATTAATAGTTTTCATTTATACGAGGTGGTAAGACGTGGTTAGCAGAGTTATCACTGCATATCAATTTCTGGACCCTGCATATCTTTCTTTCGCTCAACTAGTCTGCTTGTCGCTACAACGGGTGTGTTGTGTGGTTTTACAGTTTACGGCATTTATGTTTTATGAAAATTAGTTGCTCATCCTATATCCTATGCTGCGATGAAATGGTCATGAATACATTTTTATACTTCACACATTTGCCAACACCGGTATACATAATGGTACAATATGGTTTGCATGTGCGAGGGTGGGATGTCGTTAGATCCTGTTGATAAGCTTGTAAGAAATGCAAAAGCAGTTCAGTTTTTTATTCAAATCGAAGACAATTACTAACCGGAAACCCTGAAATTATTTGGAATGCTGAAGCTGAATGAAAAACTATTTTTAAAGCCGTACTTAGTATTAAGTATATCGCAATTATTTCACATCCATCCTAACTAAAAAATCAGCGAGTAAGTCTAAGCAATAGGGTCTTAGAAGTTGGCTGTATTTTGATGTTGTAAAGCCTTAAGAGAACAGACTAAAAATAGGGATTTGATTATAAAATGATAGTATGGTTTTTTTCTTCCTTCCCAAGCCATTCCAGACTGGGCATGCTTATACTAATTTGATCCTTTTATTACAGCTCCTGTCATGCACATCCTTTCACAAAAATTCTCCAAAACAAGTCATATGGCATAATACAACCCTCCATTCCATTGTATGCTGTTCTTTAATGAGCATTAGGTATGCGTATACAATCATCCCTCCGGGATTACTCCATGTGTGCTTTAACTATATCTAGATACACCGTTTTGAAATGAATATGGTACAGCGTAATAATATATTCTTAAGTAGTCCGAATTCTTTAGCTCAGATTTATGTTAGAATACATCTTTCAACACTTTCAACTTTCAAAGCAATACCACAAATCAAACGTTCATTTGGAATTGTACTTTTTTTAACGCTGAATTCTCCTTTACTGTTCTATCGTTAGCCCCTGACCTACCGTCTTAAACCTCGCCAAAGTTTCATGTACACTGTCAGTATTTATCTCAGTTTCAAGTAGAGAGAAAAATATTTCATCCAATTGTAGACCCGACTAACAGTTTCCGTGACTTTAAAACCAATATTTGTCAGTATTAAGATTCTGAAACGTTTACAGTTTTTAAAAGGTAACGTGCCCCATGATATCTCATGAGCATAGTTTTTTTTTTCATTTTCGGCTTCAATGATTACAAACATTTTCATTCAAACCGTGCTCTTTACTTGAGCCATCATATTACCAGAGCATGACCCCGAACTTAAATGCATTTTAACAAGAGTCACATTTTAATACATTACAATTCGAGGTCTTCCGTTTAGGTGATATATCCTATGTAAATATATAAATTACGTATGAGTTCTAATAACTGCCATTACGCATTTAGCCGATCCAATGTTGTAAGCATGGCACTGCAACAACAAACGTTCAGAATTTAAATTCTAAAAGTTTAGTACAACACAATCGTCACCTACAACTTTGCCAGCCTTCAGTGAAGGATAATAAAGTTTGGAAGACACAAAGTGGAACTTCGACGAGTCAGTCTACCTAATGTAACTTTACTAAAATACATTCTCACTAAGACTTTTTTGTTCAATGAACCTTATAATTTTGTCGAAAATAAATGAGCCATTCAAGCAGGAAAGTGCCATATCACATCAGCACAATGAAAGAATTTACTTCAGATGATCACGACTATGTGAAGCAGACCATAAAACAAAAAAAATGTCACGCTGTTTATTACTTGGTCATCATGTCAATGTCGTATCCAGAATACGGATTGGACATCTGTGAATAAACAGTCTGCTTACCTTACAATTGCAAATATGTCATACGGAAATGTACCTAACGTCAACCACAGAATTTGTATATGAGCTTGAGCATGAAGAAAAATGCGTAATACAAGTCTTTTCATCGTATGTAAATGTAGTTTTATAAAGACAAACCAAAATCTATTCCATTTATAAGAACAGACTAGCAGTCAGTCGATTCGATTTTTCTTTCGCATTCCACAGTAACAGCACTGTGATCAAAAACGTGTTAATAAATGAACATAGGTGAAACAAAAAAACCTATAGATGATAAATAATCAATCGATAATGGTTAGAACTGTAGAAGGAGATGTAGGATAAGCCACAGACGTAAAAAAACAATACAGTCCACGAAAAAATTGAACAATATGGCAAATGAAGCGTTTCTTGTGAATAAGAAAAACTGATTTGATGTTACCGAAAGAACACTTTCAGTATTCCTGATACACTACTTGTATTGTATTCCGCTTGTTGTAATGCATGAAGTTCTTTCATTTTCATTTGATCTTACTTCTTAATCCATGAATGCTTGCATGAGCATTATAAGTATTACCTAAATATGTATATAACTGTTAAGGGATGTTTGTTGGTATTGTTTGGTGGCTTAGTTAATGCATATCAAATTTTTACTTCCACGTATGTGGTCTCATCCTGATGTGCGTGCGTGAAGTTACAAAAAAGGTCATCAATTCCTATGGATCTGAAACACTAACTGGTAATGAAGTGAGTCTTTGTTCGCTGACTTTTCAATTTTCCATGCTCACATAATGACAAGACTTTGGCGCAGCTTTTTGAGCTTTCAATTAGTATTGGTCGTCAGCTTTAAAACCTCTTTAACAATCTAGCTGATTTATGATTGCATAACGCTGCAAGTTTTCTTTACACAGAATACATACACACATTTGAAAACTTTTTCATCACTTCCCATACACTTTTGCATTCTAACAACTCTATTCAGTAAGCAGTAATACACGTACATATGCACGCATGCACTTTTGGAGGGTTTCCCATATATTTTTAAATGTAAACTACAAAAAAGGACATTTCAAACCTTGATTTAACTACATTGTAAAGATTCGGCAACTGTTATTCTCTTAAGTAATTACGAGCTCTATATGCAGCATTGTATTATATTTTTATTTTATTATTAGCCTTAGACAGACAAAGAAGCGCAAGCCGTTGTTAGAAGGAAGAACATTGTAAACTGCTATGGACAGAGATATATGCCAATATATAAAAGAATAATTTAATAATAATATCTTAGGCCATTATTATCATTAACTGCTTTAAAATATTCAGAATTTATCTATTTATGCAGCATTCCATTCGTCCAACACCAGACACCATGTGAAGTTGAGATGCCTATTTTTTACCTAAAACGTACAGAACTGCAACACCTAAAAACCAGACATGTATAAACTACACCTAACTAAAGATACAGTACATTTTCTTTTGACCTTGCGGTTACGATTATGTCACGACGGCAATAATGATGATGATGACATCAGCCACCTCTTTAAAATATTCAACACATCAGCACTTTTCTGTCATATACTCACAACACAATTTCAAACTGTACTGCAGTTTGTCTACATATTCTTAACATTCATTCGGTTACATATAAACTCATAGTAAGTTGTAATTTTTCATAAAACCCTTCAAGGTATCTAGCTATAAAAACGCATACCATTCATGTATATGTTAGCCGTTAGCCTGTGTTCTTCTTCTATTTTTTGGTTTCTGGGATCTACGCGTGAGCCCGTTTGAACACAAACGAGTGAACTCTCGAATAAACCATGGCTTACCTCACAAACTAAAAGATTCCATTACATGATAAAGCATTGGTTTCATATGAGAAATTTTGAATAAAGGAAAAATGAACAAACTTCAAAAAAGCCTACCTCTTTACGTCTCTTATGCAAATTATGCAGGATTGGGAACTATAGTGTCTTAGTAGTTTAAAACAGCACTTACAATCTTTTAATCTACATATAATAAGGAAGAAGTAAATGCTCGAGTGTTGTCAGCGATTTTTCATTTTTATAAAGTCAAGAACCTATTAGACATTCACAAGACGTACTTGATATCCACTCCAACAAAAACTTTCTTCATATCAGTCATTTTGTTCAAAGTAAGTGGATGCCAGGGGCTGGCAGTTGGGACAAAAAATTCAGTCAGAAAACAATAACTATTGAAAGTCCTAATGAACAAAGTTAATAACCACACGTAGTAAAGCTGTCTACTTCATATTTTAGGCTCGATCTGGAGCACAGCCCTGGAGTAATGAGCGAGTCTTTTGACATTTCATCTATTCCACAACAATACGAGTTGTATTTTAGTGAACATCCACATAAAGCACATTTATCGTATTAAAGCAAGCATTAAATTTTGTATTTGAATGTTTGGTAGATTTTAAGATGTATTTTTTCGCTTTCATCATTCGTATAGTTCCTATTTATATATGTATTCCATATTTATTTTGCACATATACTCGGTTTGATTCCTGATCAATGATTATGGAAAACAATATTTAAAGGAGTACTTGGCAGTTTTGCCGTTATCATTACTTGAGTTAAACTCAAATTTATTATTTTTTAACTAAGAGTCAT
>JAHZNG010003298.1:0-22489 GCA_027744375.1 Orchesellides sinensis
CGATCAGCAGAACAGGAACTCTCAGATATCAATGAGACGGGCACGCTCCTCCAACTTGGCAATAGTCTTCTTACCACCCTTGAGTGCGTTAGCTTCAGCCTCATTAAGTCGTGCTTGGAGGTCCTTAAGTTGAATCTCCATTGACTTCCTGTCCTTTTCAACTGCTTGAGCATGCTCTTGTTCGGCCCTAAGCTCATCTGCTAATCTGGCAGCGTCCACCATGGCCCGTTTGCATTTCTCCTCTGAGTTCTTGGCTTCGTTCAAGATCTCCTCGAGGTCAGTCTAAAAATATTAAAATAGGATTATATAACTTTATGATTTTCTCGAACACTTTAGTGTTTGCCTATGCTTTGCTTACGTGCAATTCAAGCTGAGAATTGAGATCTGCAGTCTGTGCGTTGACCTTTTGCAACTTGGCACTGAGATCACCACTCTTGTTGCTTTCGGCTTCCAATTCCTTCTCGATTTCTTCTTTCTCTTGCTTCAGTCGGGTAACCTTCTCTTCGAGCTCCTTCTTTGCTTGCTTGGTCTTCTCCACAGTTTCTTCCATCTTTGCGGTTTTCTCTTCCAGTTTCTATTTGCGGAAAACATACATATTATTTTACACATATGCCGACACATTGTACCAAATGCAGTATCATTAGTTTTAATTCAGTGTTAGCATTGCATAACTCAGATTGTGTTTAAACTCACCTTGAGCTCCTTAGCCTCCTTGTCTCCAGCGCAAAGAGGAATAACCTTCTGCATAAGATTGAACCATGGCCATTTCTTGTTCTGCATGTACTGGCGTAAAGTCCTTTGGATAACCTGCAAAGCCACACGCTGTTCCTTCAGCTTCTTGTAGTTCTTCTTTGACAAGTACTGGCGAATATTTGCTTGCATCCATGTGAGGATCTTGGCAATTTTCTCGTCACGAATTTCTTCAAGTGCACCGAGGACACCAGCTCGGAAGAAGACCTATCAGATAGAATTCATGGACAGAAGACTATGAGAAAATGTACAATCATTCCACATTTTGTTACGTTAATTAAGTAATATTAGCACATTAGCAGGGTAAAGCCATGCAACATATCTACAAGTAAAATCAATGGAGTAAGTTAAGCTTTATAAGGTTAGGAAACTAAAAATAGCGAAAAATTCAGAATTGCGAATGATTTTCGTGTTTTTCAAAACTGTGTGTGCACCTACCCTTCAAAAATTGGAAATTGTTGGTACTGTACATAGATTATTAGCGAGTTGAAATAAATCATTTAAAAACGATATTAGAGCTAGCCGTTTTAGACATTTCTTGTAAGTTTAATAATTTCAAACTGCTTCCTAATAATGAACAAAGGCTGTGTTTGTTATTTTCATGTTAGCTTGAAGTAAATTGAACGTTATGTAGAGCGTAGAGCGTTGACTAATGTTATTTATGCATTCAAATTCGAACGTTTCATCAAAAGGTAAATATTACATGCCTTGGTATGTCCAACTCTCCACTTATCAGCCTCCAAACCAATAGTTTCAAAGCAAGCAGTGGCCATCTTTTTGTTATCTTTTTCATTCTGTTTCATTGGCTCCGCAGCTAAAATAATGTACCTTTACAAAACGACGTAAGTTCAATAAGATTTAAATCAGTATTTTCCCGTGGGAGTTGTACTTTCTTTAAAAACACAGTGCACTGAATCCAATTTCCCTTGACATGATTATCTTTACTTTGCTTTTCTTACTATTTCAGTTTTGTTTTTCTCCCAAGTTTGTCTTCAACCGACTGAGTAGCCCTTTAACTGATGCTCTTGCTGAAACTAAAGTGTTTGCAGTTTTTCCCTTAATGCTTTGTATTTCGTGTATGATGGTTCAGAACAGTAAAAATAGTTGAAACAAGGGTGCGGGTGGTTGGGAACACGCCGTGCAATTTTCAGAACAGGGATAATGGGCCACACAATTACTTTATGGGAAATGCTAGTACATAATACTGGGTATTTGAGGGATACCACAAACTCTTTTGATTGACAATGAAGGAAAAACTTAGCACCAGGGTTTTCAAACGAAGTTTTAAAGGGGAAAATGCATCATACGGAAAAATTTTCTAATTAATAGAGAAAGGATAATTTGATATAATTATGGATATTATTTCAGATCTGGTAAAATACTCGTTCTTTAGGGATTCAAATCATGTCACAGGGTAAAGGCTACAAGGTTAAATTGGATAGGTTTCATGAACGTTGAACTTACCGATGCTTGAAGTCAGCATATACCATCCTGTTGGGGAAACCCTTTCTGCAAATACGGATACCTTCAAGTACACCGTTGCAAGTCAACTGATGCATTACCAAGTGGGAATCAATGAGACCTATTTTAATTGAATTATACAAATATTGAAGGTAGCAACCCAATTATAACCCTTTGAGCTGTTCAAATAAAAAATTATATCATACCTGGTGTCTTCACTTCGTTTGGAATAATACAACGGATAAATGAAGGATATGTGGCACGAAGTGTAGTCATCAAATTGTTCAATTGTTCCTGAAATTGCAAAAGGTGGCATATTAGAGTGAAAGTTTGTGATTATAACTTACTCCCAACAGACCAGTAGGAGTTGTTTAAAATTTTCGAAACACTAACAAATAGTCCACCTATTCGCTAATTGCATGCATACATTTAATTCCATAAAAAGTACATACATTCAATAAAGGTTCTCTTTCTGGAAACACTGTCATACTAAATACAACTGTTTTGGAAGATGGAGTCATGTTTCCACTTTGAAACGTTAATTTTCACACAAAAAGACACCTTATTAAGGACAGTGACAGAAAACATATAATGTGCTAAACTGCGAACGCTGTAACAAAGGTTCGCGAATATCACAAAGTATTTATGTTTTTACTATTCTAAAACTGAACGGAACAAACGATAAAGAAAACGGAATAAAATATGTTATTAACCCTGTATGATGATGAAACTGAAGTGAAACCACCACCTTTCTTTCTGCCACCACCTATAGGTTATTTTTGTATTTGCATAATAAAAAAATCATAGTTGAATACTTTGACGAAATTCGAAGATCGAACTCAAAAGAACTTATCATGATGCATTGTCATTCTGCATTCTGCATTACCTTTGCCTCCTTTACTACCAGAGTCAGCGCCAGCATCTGCAGATTGACCTGGATGGTCAGCATAAATCTGCACAACCAAAGCATTGGTACCCTTCTTGTACTGATCGACGACTGTGTCATTCAAAGGATCCTTGTTCTTTTCCAACCAACCACAAATGTTGTATTGTACCTGCAAAGTTATGATGGAAAACATGTTGAGTACTTCTGTTGAATATTGAATGGAGATTCTGCAATTTTACAGGAGACAATGTGATACCGTTCCAGCGTAGTGAGCAATGCCAAAATGAGCTTCCTTTTGTCCTGGCTTGCTTGGTTTTGGCTTAAGGAAGCAAGGTGATTTGCCCAACAAGTTGGTTTTCAACATGTCAATAAAACTGGCATCGGTGGCCTTGGGGAAAAGGGTCTGTTCCTCAAGAATGGCGAAGACACCCATGGGCTGTTTAAAATAAATTTAAGACACATGCTTAGAGACAATTTTTATTTAATTGCTATTTCTGGTAATGTACCAAAGCCAGTTTCAGGAAGGCGTTAACATACCATTTCCATAAGGGAAATACAAGCTTGCAAGTCCATTCCGAAATCTTCAAATACCCAATCAAGACCCTCAGTCTTGTATTCTTCTTGCTCGAGTACAAACATGTGGTGATTGAAGAACTGCTGGAGCTTCTCGTTGGTGAAATTGATGCAGAGCTGATCGAATCCGTTTTCCTAACGAGTCATGGTAAGGGTATATATTTATACTTTTCATAAAATGTACAAAGATATCATTTGTATAATTTAATACTAAACAACTTACTTCAAAAATCTCGAAGCCAGCAATATCCAGCACACCAGCAAAAGATGCTCGTTTTTGCTTAGTGTCCAAGGTGTCGTTACACCTCTTGATTAAATGCTTGAACAACCTGTCATAAATTGACTTGGTCATGGCACCAAGAGTGTAACCACACTGCAAACAAAAAAAGTTATTGAGTCAATTAATCTGATTTTCAAGTTTTAAAATTATATGTAAGTGGGACCGTGTATACTGACCTGGGCAGCGTTCATTCCCTTCGTCACGAACTCCGTTCCGACCTTGATCTTGGGCTTGCAGATGTTCTTGTACAGTTGCTCGCCATCAACACCAAGAAGCTTACCAACAGCCATACCAGCCTATTAAAAAATTATAAATTGCGATAAATTAGTAAAACTAATCCATGTTCAAAATGCATTTCGCACTTCTTACGGGGACTGACCTCAGTACCATCAGGCTCGGCCTGTTCCTCACGACCCTTTTGCTTGAACTTCATGGCACCCATGTGCATGCAAGAAGCAGTGATCTTGTAAATGTCATCACGCTCTTCCAGAGGAAAGTTAAGAATTTCGAAAGCTTCCTGTGTTTGTTAGATTAAAATTCAGCATTAAATGTTTCTGAAGTTAAAATTAACAAGAACGTTTCAAAATAATATTTGTGTCCTTAATTTATATAATATTACTTACATGGGTCATTTTCATTTCTTCAAAGTCGTCAATGGAGGCCACAGTGATTTTACCCTGAGAGACGAATGGGTATTGGTAAATGTCATTACCCAAGCACAGCATTTCTGTAAAAATGATTGCAACGGTTATAAAGTTTTCTGATGAGATTTTTGTATTTGCTGGTGCTGGAGACGTTATTTTGTCCTATTTTTACCCTTCATTCCAGGAATAGCGTCACTCATGAGCTGATAAAAGATGTGGTAGCAACGCTCGAGAGGCATTTGGGAAATACATCTAGCTTTCTCCAGCAAGTCTAAAATCAGATAATGTTTCCAGGTTAGTCTCAGAATATTTAACCTTTAATTTATGCTACATAATTTTTTATATAAAACGTACAGCTCTCAATATCACCACCAGCCAACTTTCCAGTGGGGCCGAAATGGATACGGATGAATTTACCCTAAATTTTTAATGAATAGTTAGACAAAGTATATAAAATTTTGGTTTTGTTGAACAAAGAAATTTCCGCATCTATTATTTTCATGAAATTACGTACGAAACGAGAGGAGTTATCATTACGAGTGGTCTTGGCGTTACCAAACGATTCCAAGACAGGATTAGTTTGCACAATTTGATCTTCAAGAGAGACCTATAATACAAGAAAAGCAACTTTACATATGTCCCTTACGGCTTGATAACTCTGATTGCATCAAATATTTTTGTGAACATATTTGGCTATTCTACCTTATTCTCAGCTTTAGCAGAAGCACCGACTTGGGCGAAGTAGGCAATGACTTTCTTTGTGTTTTCTGTCTTTCCAGCACCAGACTCTCCTCTAAAACCAAAAAATGTCCAAAATCATTCAGGCATCCAAACCGTGTATACCTTTGTTCGGTCATATGTCCTACTCATCATTTGTTTATTAGTATAAAAATTTAATTTCTTATGAATGACGGCAAGTGGTAAATTCTTGAGCAGACTTACGTAATCAAAATGGACTGATTTTCCTTGGCTGAAATATAAAACAAACGAGAAATCATTCATTATGGATATCGGTTTTATAAGCAACTAGCGAGCTAAAGATTTGTTTGAGTGAACTCGCATACATACATATAATTAAAAAAATTTGTAACATGCGTTATGCATATCAGTTTCGTGCTAAAAAATGCATTGAAATTTCTATAATCCAATAATTTTAGCTTCCAAGATGCTCCGCGGAAGCAGGAAAGAAGTCGTAGGTGTTAACAGCAGCATTATGGGGTTACACATAGCTAATTTACAACTTATAGAAATTACAAATGCGCACAGCTATATCTAAAAGATTATTAGCCTGGCAGTGCTCCAAGAAATATCGCTGAAGTTATTTCTGAATATGTTCCGGTAGTCAATCATCCACCCAGTCTTAAAACCTCGTCATACATAAACTTGCCCACTATATTCCAAATTCTTACACATTCCACGCCTTATGTATATTATTGAGTCTATATGCATTCCAAAGCATGAAAGAAGTGTAATATGATGAGTTGCGTTATTTTTGGATACAAGCACAAGCAAAAAATGAGTAAGAGTGAGAAACTAAACGGAACAAAAAAGAACTGGGTAATTTGCTTCAAAGAAAAGCAGCTTTCTTGTACAATATACCAACTTCAACAAAGCCATGTAAAAAACAGGAGAAAGAAGCATTCTTTTCGTATGCCTAAAAATGGGCATACGATGCGATAAAAATTTTGCAATCAAATCATCCCTAATTCTAAAAATGCAAACCAAATTAGATTATTGTATACTAACCATTGATCATGTTTTGGTAGGCTCCTTCAGCAATAGCAAAAATATGTGGTGGAACTTCATTTCGTCTCTTATTCATATAAATTTTCATGGCTCGCACGGTGTAAATAGGGTAACGCTTGTAAGGATTGATGGCGACACAGAAAAGGCCAGAATATGTCTGTGAGTAAAAAAATAAGCCTGATATAACTCTAATTTACAGTTAAACAATGCTTGATTAGAACCTTAAATGCCTGTATTTGGGAATGCTTACATAAATCAGCTTGTGATAGTATCTTTGTTTTAAGTTATGGAGTACAGAGCCTTCGTTCAAGAAGGTCAAGTTGGACATATCCTCTGTCATTTCATACTTTGGAGGATTGACCTGCTGCACCAGATCTTTCTTGAATTGTTTCTCCTATATTTCCAAAAAAAAATTATTAACCATCGAATCATTACGAGTAGAATTTAAGAGTGCAATAAATAATGGGGTTGACTTTATTCTTTTCAATTAGCAATTAGCATAATGTTAATTACCTCATTCTTGGCAAATACAGTGACCAAGTCTCCCTTTGTACCTCGAATTTCACCCCTAACAAAGTTCTCCTCGTCATCAGGTACCCAACAAGCTGTCTTGGCGTCGTAGGGGGCGCTCTGTACCTTCATTTTCTGTTCCATTGACACGAAGAGGTACTCCGTCGGATCGGGTTCCTCACCCGCTTTGAATTTTTGCTCAATAACCATCTTGTCGCTTTATAAAAATTACCACTTATGAAATTATTTTAAATAATTCTAATAAAAATATATGCCACTTTTATAAAAATTGGAAGCCACGAGGATAACCGCTATAAACTTGAACAACCCTTGAACCAATCCTGAAATGGAAACAAAGAACAATTGTTAGCAACGAATTGTACCAAAGTAAAAATGATTAACGAAGCGGAAAGACTCTTTAGTAACGGTGTGTCTTGCGTACTTACGTTCGAAAGCTGTTCTGCCGACCCAGCCGAGCTTTCGACTAGTTTTAGATCGTCACGCAGGAACCTAAAAAGACGAAAAGAGAAAAATGAAAAACCTCAAAAATACATTTTTAGCATTAAGAACGAGGATACAGGACCAAGACTGGTATAGTTAGGACGGACGTTGGAAAATTGCCAATATTTGGAACACGGTTAAAATAACCTACTGCTCATAAAAGCTCACGGTTAAAGCCTAATCATATTCATAGCTATAATCAGTACTCAGTACAGAGATATACATATGTAAATTATGTCAGACACGCTATTTTAAAAGCGGAAAGCAGTTTGCCTTGTAACTTACAACTTAACGTTACTCTGTAATCATGGTTGGTGTTAGTGCAACCAAGCAAAATGCACGGTTTGGTGAGTGAGTATGGAAGAAATAATATGAAAAGCTAACTTTATGAGATGAGCTTAATATTATGATGATTGCTTATGACTACTGGGTGCTGCAACTGAAGAATTCGTTAGCGTCGGAAGTCAAAACTTGCAAAGCTACTACTATGCAAAGTTTATATATAGATAGGTATACATAAATTGGCGTCATTTTTTACATGGAAGTAAGCTCATGTCTGGTTTCCAGGCCGTGTTGAGTTAAACTGAAGTTTGCTTGCGTATAAATATCCTAGAATTTCAGAACAGTTTTTCAGTATTCGGTCCCCCTCCTATGTACCTTCAAAATCCCATAGGAGGAAGTCAGAACTCAACACATTTGGGCATTGATCAATACATTTGCAGCATTCCTTAAAAAGAACAACGCTGTTTTTACAAACTATAAGCTCATTTTAACTCAAAAATACATCATTCACAGTTCACACATATCCGCTTTCTTCTTTCGTTTTCTGTCTGGTAGCGTATACTCTCAATCCTAAACTGCACTTCATGCTAATTAATATGCTATGATCATTACATTCAACTTTGGATACGTGTGAAACTGTTTATGCATTCTTGGGGTGTTATTAGTGAAGAATATTCCGAACAGTATGTATTTACATAAGAAGGCCATTTTAAAGTCATATCTATCATACGATTGTATGAATCCCCTATGTATATTTGTATATATGTTATCTAACAGAAATTCAGTTGGACTTTTCTTATCCGAAGTACATGATGAAGTAGCTTAAACAATAGGCTTTTATATTGATTCTATTATTTTAATCACCACAAAATGCAAAAGTTTATCTGTTACAAACTATAATTTCTTAACAAATAAATATATCAAAATGAAGTCATTAGTCACACCCAGTGCATGGACTATGACTGTATATATCAATTAAAAAGCAAGTGTAAACAGCAATTTTTAATATCTACTAAAATAAAATGAATAATTTAGCGTTGTTTACAGAGATGACGATGACACTAATTAACAAGACCAGAGTATTTTACAAGTCCACCTGTGCCCCATAAATTTTCTCTTCTCAACAAGACGCTCTACTCTTCATAAGCTTTAAAGTCTTCCTATTACCTCCGTCTCGGTTCAAAATGCCATGTATAAACCAAATCATATACATAATATACCATGCATGCATTCATTCAGTTTCCAATATTCAAAGGGTGGAAAAAATGTTAGTAAGTGATTAGAGCACTATAAATCATTTATCTTTATGTATTCGTTTTTCGTTTTTTAAACTCGCATTATTATCATATTAGACCCTTGTTCTCGTTTTCCTCAAGGTAGGCATATACGAAAAGAACGGAAGTGTTCTGCATAGCAGACACTTTGAACTGAAGAACACAATCTTATCTTGAGAGACCAAAATAAGTACAAGCTTAGCAGGCTGGAGTAATGGATGCATATGACAAATGGCAAAAAAGAAACGGTGATACCCATTGAGGAAAATCTTGTTTGCGGGAAAGAGAGACTCAACATAACAAAACTATTTCTTTTGTAGAGCCAGAGCCTAAGGTTACTTTTATGGAGATCGGACGGAGGGAGACCGCTTTCAAGTCGATTTTGCAAGTAGGGTAGGGAAGAAATTCACTGTAATAGCGTTTGAAATCATTTTGGTGGAATTGAAAAGCTGGTGACGATTGGATTTAAGGTGGAGGGTTTTGTAGGTGTAAATGGCAGGTGGGTTTGAAAGGATGGATACTGGTAATGGAGGAAGGGCTGGGAGTAACTCTCCAGAGATTTTTGGGAGGAGTGATGAGGAAGTGGAGGAAACGGTGACGATGACGCCGAGGGAGCTGCTGACAAGATTGCAGACAGTAAGGACTTATGTATATGGAAATTTGTATTGATTGGAGTTGGTGGTTGGAGGAGGGATAATTTGGAGATTGTGTTACTAAATAATTATGGTTTGTTGTTGTAGGCTTGGATGAACGAAAGACTTGCACCTGACCTGCTGCCTCCACAAACCGAAGAGGTTGAATGTATGTTAGAACTACTGAGGAATATGGAACTTAATATGGCCAAGTTGGAGAAAAAGGATATCCGGTCTGGAATCCACAAAATGGAGGTGAGATACTGCTTAGAGCTTGCTAAGTAGTGGTTAATTAGTTATCATATCCTGTATGTACTTCAATATGAAAAACCTTGAAAACAATGATTGAATTTATATGAAAGGTTGACAGAATACGATACGTCATCTCAAGCTACCTAAGAGTTCGACTGGCTAAAATTCAAGAATATTGTTGGGATCTGTACGAAAGAGAGAACAAACGTGATTCACAAACGCCTTCATTAATGACTCCAGAGGAGCAGAAATTTCTTAAAGAGTGAGTATTTGATTGTAAAAATGTATTTTATTCGATTTTAAATGTTTGAACATATCTATGGCTCCAGTCGATGTTGTTTTGTAATTTCGGTATTTGAGGAGAGGGTCCGGAATGGAATTAAAACATGTTTTACTGTATATCTTTAAATAGGTACATTGAGCAAGTGGAATCACATTTGAAGAGTATGGGGACTCAGCATATGCCTAGGACAATGCAGGCTCTGCAACCTGCTCAGATGTCAACCGCAGCTAACTTAGATTCATTTGTGTTTCTCCGAGTAAACCAAGAATCCAGTATTGTAGTGGATGATGCTGATGGAAGGTAATTTAGGTTTTTATTATGGTGTTAAAATTAAATACCCTTGTGAGAATTTTTTCTTGAATCAATTCGCATTACTTTGTTTGTTATTTTAGGGAAGAGGAAGTTATTCTTGAAGCAGGATCTCAACATATTATTAGATATCGACCCGTGTCAAAACTCATACCTGCTGGAGCTGTAGATCTTGTGTAGGTGGTACTTGTACTTTATAATAAAACAGATGATTGTTTTTTTGCATTTTTGTGTATTTAGATCTAGACCTATCTTTAGTATACAATTCAGAAATCATAAAGCACTTTTGTTATTGTTAGACATCGTGTTTCTGGAAATTGAATTACTAAAGATAATTTTGTCCACAGGTCCAGTGAATACTACGTGTTAAGCCAAAAGTAATTTTGGCATTTCATATTTCATGCGATTGAATAATGAATTACTAATCACTAATAAAAAATAAACGTTGTAGTTTAAAGATTTCCGGAAAACTGATAAATGTATGTGATATAAACTTTAAATGGAATGAATGCAGTAAAATATACCCAATTTTTAATAGAATACAGTACTTGTGACGTTGTAGTTATTATATTGTATATTATTTGCAACTGTAGTATTATGTACCTTATGTATAATTTTAATGCATAATATTACGGCATACGAATATACTTTTATACCAAATATCCCCAAAACTAGCATCATGACATGGCAAATTTCCTGAGGACATCTTGTAGCATTAGCATTGGACATTAGTCATTAAGATTTAAGTATGAGTGCTGTTGCTGAATGTATGTATAATGTATTTTTAAATTAACGCCTTGTTAACATTCGTATTTGGTTATGAGAGGATCACATAAAAATAGATGATTCATTGCTGGATAAAAGCGAAGTAATACGAGTATGACTGGATATAAACCAAGCTCATACATATTTATCATTACTTCTCTCATTAACTTGCAAAATGCATAAATTAGTCTGGCCAGAAATTGCATTGATGTATAAAGGTAACAAACATGATTCACACTTGTAAAATTACGCTTCTGTGAAAAGAAGAGGTCGTAGCGAAAAGTATTTTTGACGTCTTGTAACATACCATATAAATGCTGTCACCTTAATCTACTTTACAAGGTTTGTCCTTACAGAAGCGATCTGACAACTGAGCTGATCCTACCTGGAAGTTTTTCTTTGCTATTTATCCCCCTTAATTTTTCAAAATGGCCAAATATTTCAAAGTTTTATTGTTCATTTTCCTTCTCTCGCCCGTTTATGTTAATGGATGGGATTTTTTCGGACTGTTCAAGAAAAAAGATACTACCACAGTTTCTCCCCTTTCAAGTGCAACAACTGAAGCTGGTATGTGAACTGTGTAAACTTTTGGTTTAATTTTATTTAACTCAACTTTACTTATCCCTAACTAAGAAACGTTTGAGTTTTACAGCAATGACAACGACGACAACAACTGAGTCCAATAGTGCGTGTTGGTGGACTCAGTGTGGTAAGTTTTTACGATCCCTTAATTTTATGTCACAATTTAAATATCAATCATCATTGATTTTTTGACTGATCTAAAACCAAGGAATAATATATGTAGTATAATACAGTCCGATGTCCGCGTATGAAAAATCTGAACGCTTTAATTGCGCGTACAATTTCTTCTATTCACTCGTATGGAAATTTCATGGCCAGCTCAAAATTAAATGTTCCATTGCATTTTAGGTTCACGCTGCACCGCCACAGCCTCGGTTCATGATTTCAGCAACGTCAACTGTAATCCTGGACAGTACAAGTTCCGATGTTGCGCAACGTAGTTCGGAGTTTTTTTCAATTAGGTATGTGTATTTAAAAATATAAGTGAGATCTTTCGTTTCTTAATGTTACTGCTAAATTCTAATATGAATGTACAATACATTATCTATAATCTTGTTGGCGTCAAGTATTTTTAGGCTCCAGTTCGTCAATTTTTATTTTGTGAACTATTTCATTTTAAGTAAAAATGCAAAAGTTGTTTAACCTATTTTTGTGATCTCTAAATCAACCTCATCTGATTCATGCACATAATAGAATACTTGTTTAGATGAATCAATACATAAATCCAAAACAGTTTTACGTGCAGAAAAATTGTATAAGCAACAGCGAGCTTCTTGCGTTTTGGAATCTCTGTCTTTCACTATTGATTACAAGGACATCTTATCACTTATTATTTCCAAACTACGTCTTGATTGGAGATAAAATAAAATAAAATAAAGATAACTGCATCTCAATCAGGTTGAATTAGTACACAGTATACCAAATTGAATGAATGATTGATCATATAATTGCAACTACATTTGCTAAGTTATATAATGCTGTTTTGTAGAATCCTCAAAGTACGTTAATCGTAAATGATGGTCTGCTCAAAATGATACTTAGGTGATCATTCTAATTTTAATCATAAAAGCGATGACGTGACTACAAAACAAATGTATATATGTAAAAAGCACACTAACCTGTGGTACGTCATTCTTGAAATTAACATGCATCCATAACCTACATCCCCCGATTTATAAATGAATCCTGTGTAATTTTGTAATTTAACCTTTACGTCAGACCTTCCAAGCTGCTGGAAAGTTTGAAATAATTGTAGGGTAAGCAGATGTCAATTGAAATGGCTTACGTTGGATTAGATGCTTTAGCAGGTGCATTTAATAGAATTGGCGAGTATTTGCTTACAACGGGTTTCTTTTGATACGAATACAAAAATGTATGTTTTAGCAAGGCAAGGCATGTTTTAGATTCATGAATGTTATTGTTTTCTTACATAAATGCATACTTGTACCGAAAAGTTTTATAAAAGTAGATATACATAAATGCGTATTTTTATTTTTGATGCGTTGTTTTCCTAATCAGAATCAGAAAAGTAATCTTTATTGTGTAATGTTCGTTATGAAGTTTAAAGTTCTGCATTCTGTTTAAAAATCTACTTATCTTCCTGTCACACAGTACATCCTGTATAAAATAAGGTGTATATGATATAAAATATTCGTGTTATTCAAACCCGACTCCTCTGCGTCTGTCCATCGCTTTTCTGACAGTTCTTGCCGCATTAGAAAATTCGTTTTATTGTAATTTTGTTTACACTATCTGATTAGCATTGAAATAATAATGCTTTCATAACCGTTTTTTAAGTTCAGGAAAATACCAGTAAACATATTTAAGTAAGGTGTATTGAATCTCTTGGATGTTGCGATTGCTTGTTGCTAGTGTTGCCTAATATAGTGTCGGTTATATTGGTATATATTGTAGAATTTACGTTGTCAGACCTCCAACCGAGATTTTCATCCTGAATCCTGACAAGATGTGCGTGCCCATATAGTAAGTAGGCAATATGAAAATGTGTAAACGTAAGTAGTTGACCGGCAGTTGGCAATTTTTAACCTCTGGAACTCATAAGTGTCTTTTTTATATCGAAAACCAACCTTTCATTTTAAAGAAGATTAACAATCTTAAGCAATATGTATATANCAATTTTTAACCTCTGGAACTCATAAGTGTCTTTTTTATATCGAAAACCAACCTTTCATTTTAAAGAAGATTAACAATCTTAAGCAATATGTATATAGGTATTATAGGGTATCTTATTTAATTAAATATTTCAGAATGACTTACTTTGCCCCATTTGGATATATTCTAAAGACTGATAAGCAAACGATATTCTCATTGTATTATAGCGTAAATGAAGTATAAACTC
This sequence comes from Orchesellides sinensis, assembly GCA_027744375.1. Classification (NCBI taxonomy): domain Eukaryota; kingdom Metazoa; phylum Arthropoda; class Collembola; order Entomobryomorpha; family Orchesellidae; genus Orchesellides; species Orchesellides sinensis. The sequence goes on from JAHZNG010003298.1 coordinate 14,090, forward strand.
GTACAATGAAGTATACCGAGAAACTCGTTTCGTTAAAACTGTAGGACAAAATTTAAAACAATAAAAAATTTGAAATATCACATACGTACATAAATATACATATACGGATATCTAGGCTCCGGGGAAATGCGGAAAATCGTTTCACCTTCGTAAGGTTTTCCAAAGTCAAAGTAATTTCTCTACTTAGTTTAATATTTTACTTATTTAGATGCACATTTGAACTTATGCAATTGTCACTTTAATTAAGGTAAATTAAATTAAAAAGAAGTGCAACTTGTTACTCGTAATAGATGTACAAACGTGCAATCAATTTTGGGTACACAGGATTTTCTGCAAGACATAAGCTGGGGATTGAATAAAATAATGAGTTGAACGCAAGAAGTGATGTCAAAGACTATTGGGACTTGAGGCAGCTTTATATTTCGTTCGTTTGCATTGAAGATTATATAGTCTCAGCTTACATAGCAGCTGTCATCTCCCCTGCATAGAGGGTGATGCACAAGCATTTACTCCCAAGGAGTGTGTTTCTTCAAACACTTGATTCAAAAGACAGGTAAATAAACTTATTCATTTGCGACAAAGGAATCCGTGATCACACAACCTTACATTATGCATCATTATCATTATTATTCACACCTCCCAGAGTGGCCTTTTCAAGTGAGGATGATAATCTTGAGTGGTAAAATGAGATAAAAATCGCAAAATCACACCCTATTTGACTTGCCGTGTTGAAGGGTTAAGTTATGTGAGATGTCATAATATCTCATTCGGTGTCTGCAGAGAAAGTTTGTGCATTTGAATACATGCCGCACACATTGATATTCATCAGTTGCTTCAGGTCGAGTGGCGCTATAGTTTTCTCCCTGAAAACTGCATTTATGTCCAACTGGATTGTGTATTGGTAAATTTTTCTTTAATCACGTACATAAAAATTATTCATTTAAATTACATTTGATTAAAAGACTCGCATAAATATTAATAAAAAGTCCATTAATAATTGGATACTTAAATTCGTCATTTACCGGAGGAAATAAAGAGCATGAAATATCTCAATGTGTGATTCAAATGTTAGTAGTCCAAGAATTCTACTAATTGTAAGTAAGGTAAATAAATAGACTGATATATAATATGAGAAATATTATTTTCTTAATTTCTCTATTAAATTATATTGAATCGCTTTTTAATAAAAAAATAAGGATCGATTTGACGATAGAGCATCGTATTAAACACACAGTTTACAATAATACACAAGCTCCCATCATACTTACTTGGGCTTGTTTGCTTGGTACGACACTTGGTGGTGATACAATAGCATTATACCACATTAGCATAAACAGAAAAGCACCAATGCAACAAGAAAATGAATTTCACATGAGAAGACCTCCTGGCGGGGCCACCCTTCAGTCATCCTGAGAAAAGTACGAAAAAATAGTCGGCGACTCTTTGAGGTCACTCAAAAGCTGACTGTGATATAGCGCTTTTTGGTGGTGGGTAGGTCAACTTGGGTCAACTCCCGCGCTCCAGGAGCCTCTTGTAAATGCCAGCGTCCGGTTCTCACATCCACATTCTGATACCGTTGAGAGTTAGTAAGTTTGTGAACGAACGAATTTAATTCTATTGTAGATAGCATTCAGCCACTTTTGCTCCCTTTGCTTAAAGTATGTATGTATACTTGTTTGTAGCTTTACAAGGCAATGGAATGTTTTGAGAATTCTTTTGAGTACACAGCCCTGGATGAAACCTAGATGAAACCCTGCAAACCTATCTCGTTCTCCATGCCAGATTTTGTTATTCCACTGGGCGAGTTGTGGTATCTGTTTTACAATGTAAGTATCATATAGGTCAGGAAGAAATGCTACAACCTTCAAATATCTGCAAGTGTGGAATTATCGGTGTTTCAGAGGAACTCATACTTAGGAAAATAGCAGTGCCCCCATTTAATTTTGCATTGTTATCACAATGCCCCAAACATTTTGATTTCATATACACAACAAAGGTTACATAATATACTGAACTGAAGTACCCTTCATATTCCACAACAAACTAAAAAGTACGGAATATTTTGCAATTATGCCGAGTTAATATTTTTTTAAAGAAATAAGTTACCTCTACAAAATCAGTGTAAGCCCTCCGTAGTCGGACGTCTACACATATTTGAAATCGTGTAAATCACCAATGCTTGACAGGAAATGAAATCAGCATGATGCATCATTATCGTACACCATTAATAAAGTTCATTGCATTGACAGAAAAGGGTTCATAGCTATAAAGAAAAAGTATGAGATTAATATAAACAAGACTTGACTATTTTCGCATTATATATACATATGACATATACTTAACCAGTCAGTACTTGTACTTAGACTGCATAACTGAAGAAAACTTTTAGAATGAATATAAATTGCAGTACAAAATATTAATATTGTTTTCTTGCATGTAATCTAGAAAATGTCAAAACGGGTAGATGTGCATACCAAAGTTGTAAAGCATAATATGTAAAAGGAGATTGTAATATACTACTGGCAGTTTACTTTCAGGAAATTGATTTTATTATTGTTTGTAAGGTTAGCAAAAATTTTTCATTCTTCCCTCGAGATTTTATTATCACCTGTGCTCTCTGTTGGAGTTCGTCTGTATGACTTTTCGGTCCGGCCATCAAATTGAATTTTTTGTACACCTGCACACATTACAACTATCAAAATATAACTAATAATAACCCAGCCCAAAACGATGAGTACAAGATAAAAAGTCGAAATAAGCAATAATATATAGATAATACGTTTCTTTAAATCTTTACGGGTTAAGAAAATGACGTGTACGGAGCTGTTTGTATCCGTCCTTATCTTATCGAAGAAAAAGCACTTGCTGACAACGAGGTTTGGTTCGTTATTACTAGGCTTCAGTATTTATGTATGTGTACCTATACAAAAAATATTTGCAAATATTATCTTGCAAAAAAATTTATGACAGCTATGGGAAAACACTTCGATTCTATTATTGTTATTACTATCCATGTATCCCCCACTGAGTTGTAATGAAGTGAAGTAGTTTAACCGTAGTCTCATGAATTTGCTATTTATGACGACATTGTGCTTATTTCGTTTAGTCACGTCGCACTCTTCGACTCTTCATAAAGGGAAATTGTTTCCTTCGTGTAAATTCTGTAAGTACATACATGCAAACGTGTGTAAAAAGAGATGAAACCGTAATAAAAGAATTTGCCTTGAATATAAGATTACCTATAGTGAGAATACTCTTGCAACTTCATTCACCATGTAATTCTTGAGGAAGTATTTTCCCCTTCAAATAGAGTGTTGGCTCTCCAGTTTTAGTTTTACATTATTAATTGTCTGTGGAGGTGCTAGACATTCTGACTCCACAACATCGTAGAAGGAAATAATGAAAGCCTTCAGGGCAAACTACGGCCTGAAATAAAATTTTCAACTTGTACAAGTTTGCAGCTGGAAGTAGGTAAAAGGATAGGTTAGGTTTAAATGCATAATTCATTTGTTTTCAAAGTTTTGTTTACAGTCAGAAGCACTTAAGGTTAAGTTTTCCTTGTTGATCTGCATGATTAGAGAGAGAGAAACATGTACATAAAGCTAATACATAATTACATGTCTCAATATTGTCCAAGCAATATTTCCTATTTAAATTTGGGAGATGTCCATAGCATTGTCCGTTCTTGCAATATGTTTGGATTTGATTAAAACCTTGAAGTTTTTAATAGGTGTCATTTGAAAACTTTCGAAAATCAATTATTGCATAATTACTAATTACAAAGTAAGACATTTTGTCTTCTTTTAAATTAATGTAATGAGATGTGCACAATAATAATAAAGTTAAACGTGAGCAGGTCCACCGATGAAATCCCAATACAATTATAATCCATAGTTTTGTCGTCCTTCAAGCCTAATTATAGAAATCACGTGTGGCTCACCATCTCTCATTACGATTTACAAACATGTAACACGTAGTAAATAAATACATGTAATAAACAATGAACCATTTGGTTGTAAAGGAATATGCCAAATAAATTCTTCGATAACTAGACAAAAATCATTGCTTTATCGCACAAAGCGCATAACAAATTCAATTTTTCAGGCTTGTGATGTAAAACAGGATTTTTTAAAAATTTAAGTTGACAATTTCTCACAGTTACATCTAGATTTGTGCAATAAGTCAACAAACAACCAGCATGCATTTTTCTACAACTTACCCCTTTCCTTGGCATTTTCCCTATAGTTAATACTCTTTAATGTTGCTGCCTTTCTAAATGCCATTGACAAAGGAGCCATGAAACTAGTATGGAAAATCTCGGCTGCATGCTGAATGCACTCATGCTTAGTTACTGCTGATGATGTCTAAAATATCGTACGAAAGTATATGGTAAAATGTTTTACTTGATTATGATCAGTATTCTGTAAACGTTATTCTCAGAGCAAAGCGAGTTTTAATGCATAACGCACCAATTTTCTCCCAACAGACTATATGGTATAAGGATACAAGGTTTGCGTATGAATCGCCTGCTCCCTTAAAGTTAACAGCGTCCCCCATCAAGATAGCCAGACAGAGCAGCAGCCTAGGACGACAGCAGCTTAGAAATGGAGGGCCCTGATATATTTGTATTTCTATTGGCGAATGAATTTAGGATCAGCGTGTCTAATTAGCCCTGTGAACAGAAAAGTAGCCACCTTTCATGATTCTACTTTTGCTTTTACTATTCATCTCTGGTGAATATTATTCCGATATTTTTGGAGGGTCCCTATTCTTCTTCCGTGTATCCCATCATTTTTGCCTTGGCTCACATGCATATGATCCATTCATGACTAGTTTTGGCTGTAACAGTGACAGAGTAATGTAAAATTTGTGAGTACGAATGTAAACTATGGAAGACTTGGTTCATTCAGCAGATGAACCTTAAGCTTGCGCTTGTGCCCTTTTCTAAAAGTGTTTGAAAAAATTGTCCGGTAGAAAATTTAGCATGACGGACACGGTTTCAATTCCTTAAATCTTCCCTTTTTATCACTGCGCCCGGGTATGATGGTTTCGAAAGTTTTCTAAAGTTACCAAAGCTTGCAGATGTCGCGAGCCGTTTTGCTCATGATATTAAGCGTCAAAGATCCTTTATAATGTATGTATTTATCATATTCTGCATATATTTTAGTACAATACATAGATATATTTGTACAAATGTAGATAAAAATCTTGCATAGAATGCGCCTTCGTTTTGTACCTCTACTCAAATAGAGTTCATTTTTAATTCAATAGTAACTTGCCGAACGAACACACGTCGTGATACACATGTACAAATGTAGGGTGAATGTAATAATAATGATCCGCTGCAAAAGGAAATCTGAGCAAGTATTAAATACATTTAAGTGGTAAAATAGCTTTTTCCCAAGACAGCCGTGACGAAATATTCAAAAATCGCCCTTTTCCATATATTATCGATCATTTGACAGTAAACTTAGTGAAGCACATGTACAGTTTCGAATATACAGACAGAGTAGAGAGATTGAGTCCTTTGTATTCCAAAGAATCTCATCTTTACTGGGTCTGGTTTGAGAAAGCGAGAAACATGAATCAGGCTGCTATAAAATCTGACACTCACAAAATATGAATTCAACTTAATAAATAAAAAATCTATGTTCTTGTATTTTATCTGACGGATTCTGGGCCACTACCTCTCATTAAATCTACCTTAATTAATTAGCATGAAGATCTAAAGGGAGTTTCTGCGAACGAAAATTGAGAAATAACCAAAATCTCTCAATGCCCCGTATTATAGTGGAAGTTCAACGTATGCATGGAAAACATGATACTTGTGTTAATTTCTGCCGATTTGTACGATAAAATTTTACTAATCAAATTTCAAGACTATTTTAAGATAAATTTAAAAATTTAAATGCGATACTTTTATACCAATTTTACTGAACACTCAAGATTTTTAAAATTTAAGTCGGAAGTGCATTCCAAGTTCGTAAAAGAAGCTTCCGGATTTTCAATATTACTGCATGATAAAATGGTAAAGTTAGTAACAAAGGGAGATTCATGGTAGAAGATTGCTTCTGATGGTGAGATGTACATTAATCAACTAAAATTTTCTGTGACTCGTGTTGACAAAAGTCGAATTAAAGAGTAAACCGGTATTTCAGTTAAAGAAAGGTTCATTGTGCACAGATTTAGTTAAACCATAACTGCAAAGCAAACTTTTCGTTTGCAGTCTCCATTCCTGAAGCGTGGAGAATTTCGTTTTTACGAGAATGAAATAAGTTAAGTCCAATAAACCTTTTTTGTAACTAATACCCTTTCGTGTGCTTTTTATCTGGTCTTTTATCGTATTCAACTGCTGCTATTATAATCTGGTTTTCTACCACTTTCTACTTATTTAATTCGTTTATAATGCAATCATTACGATAATATATATTTCCTTAAAGGCAAAAATAAGCTGAACATTTGCCAAGGTTTAAAAACACCCTTGCGTAAGTACTTTTCTCTACTTTTTTTACTTACCTGATGGTTTATGTGCATAACATCCGTTTAGTATTCCCTAACTTTTTCACAATATTAGAAATAATAACAAGCTTACGAGTACTTTGGGATAAGCTATAAGTGTTTATTTTTATATCGGAAGGTTTCTGAGCAGTGCTGTTTCTATTTGGTCACTAGTAATCAAACTAGTGAATATTTAAAGCAAAGTCGAGGCAACTGAATAAAAATTAGTTCCAAGTTTTTAAAATTTGCATTTTGGTTCATACCAAAAGAAATATTCATTATTTGTATGAATTGTAAACTCTGCAACGTGAAGGCAGCAGTCGTAATAATAATTAAAGGTACTTACATAATGTCAAAGGGAGTGTGAAACTAAAAAGGTAAAGGAAAGGTGTAGAGTGGTGAGATTTTTAATATTTTTGGGCATAGCAAATTGCGTTTATGTGCGATTGTACAAACCTCAACATCTGCTGATGCTGATCAAGATAATGCATCACCAACATATTATGTCATGGTCTCTTTGCTGCCATCATAGCCATCAAAATACTACCACTTCTAACTATGCGCCTATAATGCTGAAAAAGTCTCGGCAACAAAATATGAAATGAAAGATCCGCTTCACTCATTACTACTTCAACTTCTACTTTTGAGAGAGAGGGCTAATTTGGTGTAGAAAATTTTGCGTAAACTTGTTATATTTGGTTGAGACATGGTTACACATTTGCTTCTGTTCACGGAGGAATTAGTCACTGTGCTGTGAAGTAATAAGGGTTCTTAGAAGTGCGTATCTTAATGCTTCATTATCAGCTTGGCTACGAATATTAGCGAGTTTTTTTCAACAAATATATTTTGCTTTGCCAACTTTGTCATATACATCCAATTACAGCTTTTTGGTAAATCAAATGGGACTAATCAGTTTAACCACAACATATCATAATCTGTACTGCTTAATAAGATGATTAGTTCCTTTTGGAGGAATTGTACATAACTATTGTAAGAATACATTTATTACATATGAAGACGTCTTTTTATGCACTTCACAGCTTAGACTACCTAGCCAATCCAACAAAATATCTACTGTCGAGTCGCATCATAATATTAATGCACCTTGCTCATTTCATAGTTTGATGTTCAATGATTTTTATCATGTTTTGCTTGGTTGTTCTACTTGACAAATTAATTAGTGTTGATTTGTTTGATAAAAATATGTTTTTACAAGCTTGCTAATCTTCATGGATGGTTTTATGGGCGCAGTAAATGAAATTTTCACGGAAAGCATCCAAAACCACAAGCTCAAACAGTTATTTAATTTGGTCGAACAAATCAGTCAAAACATCTCACATCAACATCAACATAAAGTATGAGTGGGTTTAAAAACCATTCTTCTATTTAACTTTGATCCGCTCAAAGTCATTTTACCTCCTGGTCATAAGCTAGGAGTAAATCACACTACAGAAAGACCACCTCGGGCGATGTGGTCAAAGTGATGACAGAACTAGGTTGTAAATCTCGCGTTGAATTTTGGTCTTCTTCTTGCTCTTCCGCTCGTGACAATAGTTGATTTTGTAGTCAAGCGCAAGCGGCGATCTGGCAAAATGATACAATACAGAAGCTCAATGGGATGCAAAACGCAACATTATATATTACATGTGTAAATCTTTGAATGCTTTCTATTCACTAAGAATTAGAATAGATACTGTTTTGGTTAGTTTATGGCATCCAGTTTCATTTTCTTTATTTTATTCAGGATGACCACCGGCATCATATTTCTTTCTAATACCGCGTCATTATGAATTTTTTACTGACCAGTGTCATGTATAATAGTGTGTTACTCTATTTGCATCGATATGACAATGAAAGCATACCAAAACTGTGTAATGTGAGTAACGTGAGCCGCATTACATC
>JAHZNG010003300.1:0-19190 GCA_027744375.1 Orchesellides sinensis
GTATTTTGCAGTATGAAAAACTTCCAGTTAACTAGCCCAATCCTAAAACTCTTTTGCCACCACCACATTAAAGCCATAACTACAAGCGTCAACTAGGAGCGTGTGAATAGGCTCATTTGGTTGGTGGTTCCTATCTACATGTAAATCAAAGCCTGGGGAAGGATTACTGTTATTATTGTTTCCCAGTTCTACACACGTACATACATATACACATAATAATGTCCGCATAAAGGTTAAGTTAGATAATGCAGTTCAAAACTACATAATAACCATCACCATTTTGACAGTTCTATCATATCCACACGTATCCCTTGTTGTATTTCTTAACGCTTCAACGCACAAAATATTTGAAACGACCAGAGAAAAGATTATGACGATGATGGTGATGTAACATGTAGCATATGAAAGGAAGTAAATATATTGCAGCGTGCATTGCAAGAATTTTTCTTGGCGAAGAACCTTTCAAGCTGGATCCAAAATAAAACGTGTTGGGTCCTTTCGTCTTGGAGTTATATTGCGTTGTTTGAACCCTACCAGGAGTTTTTTTTTTGCATTAGAGCTGTGTGAAGTAAAAGCGTTTTTGGAAGCTTGCTGTGTGTTACATCGCTTTACTTTGGAGTAAAGTAAAGTTTTGGAGTTGTTCTTTGGATTCGTTCCTAGTCGCAGCTTGTCGTGGTGTGCGTTTTGTGGAACCCAGTGTTTCTTTCTCGTGTTCCCTGTGTGAGTGCAAAGTAGTCAGTGAGTACGCTGAAAATGAACGTTAGATGCATCTCTTCTGGATATCTTATCGTACAACTCCAATTCTCGCACAATGTAATATGTATATACTATCTTGACGTGCCGAAAATTCTCTCCTCGCTTTTTAAGTGCGAAGCAAAAAACGAATATATATACTTTTGTTGTACAATGAATGTAGCTGGGTACACAGGGTACACACGTCATATTTCTATGTACAAAACAATATGAAATGCACTTTATGATATGCGGTATAAACGCACACAATTTTGGCTTACACACTTTCGCCGAGAAAATCAAAAGTTGGATGAGCAGGAGAATGCAAAGAGAACAAGGATGCAGATACAGTACTCTTCTGTGTAGTTATAATAGTGTTTGAAACAAACGAAGGGAAATGAAGAATGCAAGGGGGTATGTGTTTATATGTACATCTATATGGAGCATGATGGATTTGTAGAGAGAAAAAGTTTTTAGACGGCAGATTTTGTGAAGAAAAAAAACGGAAGGGGCTTTACAGGCAAGGTCATTTTTTGCTGATAAAATTTAAAGAATTTTACACACAATAAGCTCTGTATTCAATATTTAATTGCGACTCTCTTCAGCCCGATTACAAAAGAATTTGGAACATATTGTAAAAAAATATTTTTTATGAATGATGTATGTATGAGATGCTACTTTGATCAACTTTTCTAAATCCTTAATTTTTAAAAACTACCAACTTAGGCTTGTCCTCGATTACAGAAAGAGATAGCCTGTACTTTTGTACAATATAAAGCAGCATAGTGACTGTTGCAAGAGAATTACGAACATTTTCACAACCACCTCCACCATCTCAGCAACCTTTTCTGCCCCTCTCGTTCTAACAATAAAGTTAGTAGTAAAGCATATATACAGCCTTTCGTGGAAATATTATAGTAAAGCTGCTGCGCAAAACAGATGCAATTTATACAGCTCCTCCACCACTTACAAGCTACAACAAACGCCACCAACCACCACTGCCATCATCGTCATAGTGTATTCTTCAGCTTGCTCCAAAAGATCGATTTTTGTCTTCAGTACAAAGCTTTCCTTTTTGGTTGACAAGAGAATCGAAAATTTCTACGACGAAAGAGATCCACACCACTACCTCCGCCATTGTTTCTTAAATTTATCAATCCTCACATTTTTGGATTTGACCTTACGCAACAAAAAGAATCCGATCTAAATATCCCTTCAGGGAAACAATCATTTGCAGGCATCGCCGTCTAAAAATGCTAAAGTAACTCGTATCTATTACACATCTTCTAAATAAGTCAAAGTCTCACCTTGTACCACTCTCAACTCTAGACATTCGCACACACGCTCACACACACAAACATTTCACGTAATCCACTCTCTTTCCCATGCATGCACACCCACCAACAAAGGAAAGAAAAGAAGCCAAAATGCATTTTCCATTTATTCGTACTTTTGCTTAGAGCAAAAAAAAAGAAAGAAAAGAAAAGGAATCTGCTGTTGGTGAGAAGGTTATTCCTTCTTCCATACTTTTTACTACTTTTACCGCTACTGCAGTTCCCATCAACACACACACACACACACACATAGAGTCGACAGTTGTACAGGTTTTTACTACCACAACTTTTTACTACGATTCATTCTCCCTTTTTTTATCATTCCTCCTACTACTACCACCATATTATTACATTGGATAGTACAAAGTTTTGGGAATTGTTCTCATGCTATAACGTAGGGAAACCCTGTGCAAGTTTATTTCTCAAGAGGTGCATTGCATACCCCAGCATAAAAAAGCAAAGCTCTCTCTGTTCTTAGTATAGCTTCACATAACCCACACACACACTCATCGCATTTCTCTTGCGCTCCTAGTCTCATGTCTGGATCGTGAAATCAGCGATTTGAAAGGCGTTTATACTTCCACAAAGCATGGAAGAGGCAAGTAAAAAAGAAACAGCAGTACTCGTGGTGGTGTCAGGCGTGTGGTGTGGTATATTGTAATTTAGCATGTCTGCACTACTCCTATGTTCCTGACTGGAACACACACACAAGCCATGAGCTCTCATCGGACAAGTTCACACACACTCTCTCACACATAAACGAAGCATCGTCTCTGAGAATAGGAGAAGAAGCAAAGGAGAGAGCTGAAGAGAAGAAGTAAAAGACGAACAGAGCTTGGAAACTAACTTGCTTCCTATTTCCTTCTTGTATATTATGTGTACCCCTCCACCACTTGCTCTTCCACAACAGTGGAATAAATATCATCGTCATTCCTTCATCTTCTTTTCAGATTTTCTATGCACTGCAAAGCCAGTTTGAGTATACACAAAGAGTGTAGAGTTCTTGAAGAGAGAATTGAAACACACGAGGCAAGATACCTACTTGTACGTGCAAGATGCAGCAGCGTACAGCGTACCCTGCACCACACACTACCTTGTGTTTGTAATATCGCCAGAGCCAACTCTTCTTTTTTGTGGTCTTGATATGCAAGTGGATGAGAGAAGTTGGGAAACTTGTATGTGACTCTTTTCTTTCATTCTTCCTTCTGTATTCTTACTTTTCTCGTCTGCCGCTGCCATAACTGGATAAAAGAGGAAAAGGGAAAAAAGAGCATCAAAACATACACAAGTGTGGAATCTCTTCTTTCAACTGAGCATAATCACGTTTTTCTTACGGCATACTTACTTTCTCTCTTTTTTTCGCGTCTTGTATCCCCGGCAAAGTAAAACTTTTGCTTTGAAGGAAACGGATTAATATGCCTACTTTAACTCTTTGTGTACAACACTGACAAGTGACGGCATGTAAACATGTGACTTGCGTAATATTTGGCCGAATCATTTAATCCTGGAGTAATGACAATCAAAAAGTACAGTTGAAGAAGTAATTAAGAGAAAGAATTTCTTCGTATAAGGGATTATTGTTTTTGAGTGCTATTGTTGAGGAACATTGTTATTTAATGTAAGGATCCAATTGAGATTTGCATGGAAAAATTGAACTATTGGTGCAACCTTGTAAGTACATACATAACATTAGTTGTGTTCTATCCACAGTTACCCCGATTGAAAAGGTCTCGTGCTGCTATCCGCAAAATATCTTGTTGACAATCAGCGATCAAAGCTAGTCTAACCTTTTCTATGCCGAAGAGTTCATAATCTGTTTCGTGCAGCGTGCCAGCATACGTTTGAGGGGAAGGGAGTTTTATTCTTATTCTTGGTACTTACAAAGACGGGAAAATTAGAGTTAAAGCATGCAGAGAATGAATTACTAAAAGTAATTGATTAATTAAAAAATTAATTTCCAATAAAAGTGGTCAAGTTGGTTAGAGAACTTGTGTGTTAACAAAGTACATGTATGATTGTTGTTGTGCTGGAAGGAGAATACAACGTTTAAGAACTTATTTTCCGCAAGAATTCTTCCGGTCTTTATGTGCAAGTGTTAATATATCTATACATACATGCATAGCTACTAGAAAGGGCTTAGGTGACTGCATTACCTCTACAACTCTACTTGACGCAGTTCTAATGCATAAAACAGTGTGCATGTAATATTACGAGGCGTATATGTACAATAGGCATAAAGCTTCTGCCTCTGCGGTACATCTTTGTGGCATTCATTGATCTATAGAAATAGATTGAAAAGGAAGAAGAAAAGGGAAGAGAAAAGGAACAAGTGGAGAGAGAGAGAAAATTCCTATGACAGTCCGGAGAACCAAAACCAGAATTCAGTTTTGAAAAGGATTTTCTATATAACCAAGTACACTTTACACACATCCAGAGTTAAGCAAGGGAGCTAGAAGATATACATATAATACGTTGCCCATTAGACGTACGTTAATAACAGTGGATGAGATTTACTAAATACCAGAGGTCTGGATTCCTTTTTCCTTCATGAAAGTTGGACGATTTAATTTAATCTGGTTTAATTTAATTTAATATCACGTAATTTCCGCTCCGGTGATGGAATAATCAAATCAAATTCAACTCAATAAGTTTAGTCCTTCTCCTAGCCACCACAACAGTTGTAGCAGTAGTGGCGGTGGTGTTTGGTGGTGGAAAATAGAAGTCTACACTTTCTGACATTGGACTAACTTTTGTGAATGTATACATTTTATGTACATAATATGCATTTATATGCGTACATTTCATCATTTACCGTTCGATTTGGTCTCTACCTACAAGTCATCCAGTGAGCCCAAATACAACATGGCTCTCTGCCATTTCTCGCATAGCTCGTGCTACCCTTTTGTTGGCAGAGTTTGATAACATTGTTATGAAAAGTGACTGGTACGTACGTAACGGGTGCTAAACACATGATACCTACTCCGTGAAGGAAAGTATCCTGCTTTTTTTCTTCGTCTCAAGAAAAAAAACGAATGCGACTATCATCATAACCGTAAGCATAAACGTAACATTCCACTTTACCTCTTTCCTTTGTCAAGATTCGCCAGACACGTGGCCCGGTTTCTTGATCAGTCACAATCACGAGCAACGCAGTACTAAAGTATACTTTTACAAATGATTATCCTACCTTTTCACGGTAGCTGTTGCTTCTAAAGGAAACAACTGCAACTATGTTCCAATACGAGAGTTCAAGATCATTTTTGTTATCTGTACACAAAAGCAAAAGCGCAAGGAGAGTCTAGGGATAAAGGTTGCTCTTTTTCGTGTGATCTGATCTTGGAAAGGTGAACAAGGATTTTTGTTACACGAGAGTATAGGATATCACTTTCCAATTAGAAAAAGGAGGATTCGTTCAAGGGGAATATACTTTGTTCTTGATGTGACTTCAAGACGTCCTTTAATAACAGAACCTATCTGTAACTGAATATTGTACAAAGCTAAGGTAAGTTGGCACAATATTGAATGGATATTTTTTTAAAGTACGCACTACTGTATTACATTTACGCAATATATTTTCACATCTTTACGTTTCGACTTACTTCATAAATGGCTTGTTTACCTTAATATATTTTATAAGGTGTGCATGAAATCCTGTGTGCTTTGCAGTTGCTACTCTAATCCATAACTAGTCGGTCACTTACATGTAATACGACAGTCATTACTGCAATAAAATACAAAAACACTATTTATTGATAATGGATATGAGACCTTAATATGTAACGCCTCCCAAAAACCAAATTAATTTGTAGGAAAGATTGTGTCGCAGAATGCTTTCCAGAACAAGTAAACAATAACTTACAATATGCACAGGATGGCCAACTCATATAAAAACGAAGCTGCATGTAAGTGCACAAAACATTTGGAAAGCAGATGTGATTTATGCTACGATAAAAAGCACTTGTTACGTTATCGAATAAATTGGTAGAGTTAATACACGAGCATGTGATACTCTGATACTTACTGTATTGTTGTAGCATTGCTGATGGTATGAGAAATCAGACATTATTTGAAAAATCCAAGCGCATTAGTCTAGCTTTTCTTAATTCTGAAAATTAAGCTGAGATACATACTGCAGGGTTTCATATAATATAATTAATAACTAATTCAGCTATGCATCTAGAAAATAATTAAAATGAACAATAAACAGAAGACGCAAGTCGTAAAGGAACCTTTGCTCACATGCTGATGTTTGGTTGCCTGAATGCTGAAGATTTAATATTTTATACTTATCCACCAACTTCTTTTCCAAGCATGCTTCATTTGCGTTGCCTGAAAGAACAAAGGGGATTGCGCATGATTGTGCGGATAAATCTGATGCTAATTAATAATAAGTCTCGAAGGGGCAAATTATTATTTACCCTTATGTATTTATTATTTATTTGAACTGTATTATATTAGTATAAGAAACTTGGGTTTAATAATGCCTCCCAGGTCTGAACCAATATTTTCCATAATCCCATTGATGGGGAACTTAGCTTGAAATGTATATAAGACCACTATATTTCTTGATCAAAAAAGCATTAAATTATTATTCTGGTAGTCAAATGTGAATGAGAATACCAAGCTCAAGTAGGTATATTATTTAGACGACACGTCATCATACAAGATCAATATTTAAAATCATAACATTTCCTCTAAATTATGATTTTAGTAGCTTGAAGAAGTTGTAAGTAAAAATGGTAAGCAATAATAAGTCAATGATATTGTCCATCTTATACTGACATTTTTAATTCTACTGACTCTTCGCTTCTACACTCCGTTCAAGGTATGTCGCATCATCCATGAAAAATGGTTTTCATGGAAACTACGGAAGGCTGGACCAAGATTTTTTTCGCACATCATCACCAACGTATAAGTAATATATGTGCCAACTTTCAAAACCTGGGCTTCTTCCTTCTTGCTTTGACGGACAAAAGTTTAATTTTAGGTGTTCAGTAAAACCTGCATCACCTACCAAAACTTGGTTTAATATGTGACAGTAAAGTCAAAAGGCACGGTAGTTTTATACAGTTAGGACAAGCTATCGATTAAACAAAAAATCTTGAAAATCCGTTAAGCGGTTCAAAAGTTATAGAATGCATGTAAGCTTATGTGAGACATAGGGGTTTCAGTACACTTTGACCGGATACTGTAGATCAAGCATATAATAATGAACGATTTTATGTCCGGCTTAGAAGCACTTTCTAGCGATCCTATTGGCACTATGGGTTCCCAAGATTTCATGCTTGTCTTAGGTATACACCCTAGTAAAGGTTATGTTGATACACCGTAATGTATTTTAAATGGGGGAAGTTGACAAAAATAGAAATTATGAAAAACACTCGCTATATTTCTTAGTTATCTTTGACATTTTAAAGTGAACATTCACCAACTAAGAGCAGAGGGAATGGCCAACCATATTCCAGAATCCCGTCCATATCTGCCAAGAAATTAGGCAGTGGCCAGCACAAAAGTACTGAAACCCCTATGTCCCCATAAGCTTACATGCATTTTATAACTTTTGAACCGCTTGACGGATTTTCAAGATTTTTTGTTTAATCGATAGCTTGTTCTAAGTGTATAAATTTACAATGGCTTTTAGCTTTATCATCACACATTAAACTAATATATGTTAGGTGATGCAGGTTTTACTGAACACCTAAAATTAATCTTTTGCCCGTCAGAGCAAAACGAAAGAAGCCCAGGTCATGAAAGTAGGCACATATACTACTTATACGTTGGTGATGATGTACGAAAAAAATCGTGGTCCGGCCTTCCGTGGTTTCCTTAATAACCAAATTTCATGGGTGATGCGACTTACCTTGAACGGATTGTATAAAATTAGTCCCAACCACTTTGCGTAAGTAAAAAACAAATCCTTGTCTCACAACCTACATATACCCTTCCCCTTTACAAATTACCTGCATTGCTGATACCCTTCATATTGAGGGTGTATTAAACGTCCTCATCCTGGGTTTCTCGTTAAAGAGGGCATGTAAATGAGCAAGTGACAAGTGAAAGTCAAAACATATGCTTACAGCTCTTGTTTTTCACTTATCTTTCCTGCCCTTCCTGAATACTGAAATGTGTGAAGTAATCCGTAAACAGAAAAAATATTTTGTGGTTTCTTTTACTAGGGTCAAAAACTTTGGGAGTAAAGTGTGTGTGTATGCTAGTCGCATGTAATTTACAAGTATCGTTCCCACACAATTATTTTACAATAAAAAATCATTTTTTCTATTACCACTCAACAAGGGTAAGATAGAATAGAAGGGTGGGCAAGGAACAGAATTTGAAAGGAATCCCTATTACTAGGGTTCAACCCTCCCGTGGGGGAACACTACTGTTTATCGATAAAGCATTCAGTAAACATGGACTGCATAATATAGCTTACACACATCACATTATCTTCCCCTTCCGAATTGTTTGAAACTGGAAAAAGTAATACACTTTATTTCATGTCATGTTCACACTTGTTCAGTTGACGTAGTCAGCATGTGTGGCTATGAAGGGTTTTCGAGGGTTGGGATGAGGTAATAATGAAGATGACGTGTTGACAGGTGTGTGTTTGTTGTACAATAAAAGCACCTTCTTGTTTTGGCTTGGAGCAAGCTCATCACGACTAAATAAAAGCTGAACATCAAGCAAGAAAGGATTATCCAACGTACAGCACTCGATTGCATTAGGCATTGATGTAATTTCCTCTCTCGGAATGACAATTTAATATTTATCAATGTCTTCCTTCATCCTTTAATTTTGATTTTGTCAAATGTCCTAGTCTTAACCAAGTTTACTAAAATACAGTTTTCAATTAAGCTCAGACATTCCAAACATTAATGTCCTGGAATGTCCGACAAAGTACTAAATTAATTTCCTACTCTGCTGCTATGTATCTGTTTTCCCATGTAATAGGTAATTAGGTTATATTTTTAAAAGAAGGACGTTGTTTTGACTTTTATTCGTAAACATAAATAGTTGTAAAAGTTGTACTCTCCTTTTTGCATGACATTTGTTGTGTAAACATACCTACCCAAATTCAGCTCTGACTCTAAACATGACTGCATCTCAAAGAAGAAACTAAAAGCCTTGATTCAGAATTAACTTTGAGTCCCTGGTCGCACTATCGGATAAAACAGTCGCGTCCTTCGTGGGACCGTTATTTCCAAGATATTTTATTCCTTCTGGATTATTGTATAAATTTTGTTGTAGTTTGCTCATGCACAATGACAAAATACACGTGGACGTAACATACAGGCATATATGTTTGTACGGGCACAAGAGGACATGAGCATATTCGAATATCTAAACACAGACTCCAGTGAGTCTTTGGAGCGTTGTACTGTTTGCTGTTGGGAATAAAATAATTTTGTTCCTCACATCCCAACGGCTTGATGCAGTCCCTATAACGGGTTATTCAACAACATATTACCTGCATGCATATACCGATATACCTATGCATACAGAGGTTAGATAAAACACTATCGTACAATACGGTTCACCGACTGACTTGATGCCTGTTGGGCTTACACCAATTTCCCTCGTGATATTTGCACTGTGCGAGTAATGAGTTTTATGAGGAAATAACTAACGTTATATATGTTGTTCAGAAGAATATTAGATTTAGAACCGGAGTAAAATCACCGACTTTGTCCATATCGTGTTTGTGTGACTTGCACTATAACACATTTTGCTCTACTATTTCAGGTTTCAAACTAAATGTATTCCATAAAATGGCGTCAGGTAACATGTACTGTTCGATAAATACGAAACAAGACTGATTATGGAGGGTCTTTTTGTACTTTCTCTACTTTTTTAACGAAAGGGAGGAGTATTATGTTGCAGCAAATAATGTAGGTGGGCTAATACATTTAGAGGTAGTGGAGGATAGGCATATAAAAAGAACTAACGAGAGGGGAATGACGCCCGCAACAATAATATTGTCAATGAAATCGCCGCTCTCCTGACAGTTATTGTGGCGTTAGACTAAATATTTGATATTATGGCTTGTAATTTCTGTCTCAGACATTTCCAAATTGCCTTTTTCCCTATTTTATGGACCTGCAGTAGGGTTTCAACTATTCACCAGGTTTTGTTTGCCCACTTTTTCTGTACCATACTTTCCAACTACTTTGATAAATGAATATATATAATTCTCAATACAATTGTTTCATCCTTATATAAAAAATATTTCGTAAAATAATAATGAAGCTAGACAAAAACCTGGTTACAAACTTCGAGAATTCATTTATGTAGCAACACAAAAGACAAAGTTCAAAACTTTTACCCCTGTACTAAAATTTTGATCAACAGATTTGCTTTATTTACATTCCTTCTTTTAATTACAAAATCTGATCTGTTTATCATATAACTGACTTGCAGCTGTAATGAATGTAGTTAAATTTTGATGAGCTAGAAAATCCAGTGTACCATTAAATTTCACAGAATTAGAAAATTATACATTCCCATTATGGACTTGTCACCATACAATACACATGCTTTTCCTATTACGACTCTTTCATTTGTCTACATTATATGTACCTTAGGCATATTTATCTAATATGAGCACAGGAAAATTGCAAGCTAAAAGGAAGTTGAAGAAAGTACTGAACACATGCCTATGAGAATATTATTCAATTTTCTTGATAAGTAATTTGATCAAGGCTCTGTAATTACAGAACAAAGACCCGTAATCGCAATCTACAAAGGGGTAGCAGTTTTGCATTACTTGACAGTTCACTATCTACATACGCTCATAGATTACATATGTACATATACATATACACCGATGTATGTGCGTCGGGTATATGTGTGGAAGCATCCCAATCCAATAATACAGAATTCAAAGGAAAGTGTAGTGATACATAAGCAAACGAATTTTGGTAGGATTTCTTCAGCTTCGTTTACTTGCCATATGTGCCTTATATTATGCATTTAACCGTGTGATGATGATAATGACGTTATGGCCTAATAGAAGGCTTTGCCTGTATTCAGACAAATGGTCATAGCTAAAACAAAAAGGGCAAAGAAAAGAAAATAGCATAGATAATATTATGTTACGATATACATCAAAGGAATTAATTTCCTCTGGATAATTAAGAGCTTCCCCTCATTTAATCAAAGTGATGGCTAATTCCTGGAGAATTTTTGCCTTAATTAATTGTGCTGCTGCGTGGAATCGACAGAAAACTTTTATTCTTGTCTGTACTAATGAGAAGAGTCAAGATTCATACACATTGTTGCCAAATTACAGCAATGTTTTCATTTCCTTGTTTTCAATTAATGTCAAACTATTTATAACTGCCAACCAGTACCGTCTTATACAGACAAGAGCAGTTAATAAAAGGGATACAGTGCCTCTTAAGCTTAAGTAATTCCTTAATTTTGGAATGGTTTACATTTTTTAAAATCCAGTTATCTGGAGCATTCCACGTCCCATGCAATTTGTCAGATCCATACTATTTAAATTTTGCAAGCTTTTGAATATAAAAACTCAGAAACTGTTGTAGATTTACATTTCCTACTATAATAGACGGAGTAAATTAGTGTCTTACTGTCAGGGTGACCATATTTTCCTAAGCTCAGAGTGGATTGAGCCAAAAATTTTGTATTTGAAAGGCAAAAGTAAAAAATTTATTGCTAAATACTTTGTTTATTAGAATCATTAGTCATTTGCGAGCGGAAAATTTTAAATAACGTTTAAAAATTGAGGAGGCTCTTGCTATAAAAAATATTTATGATAGTTCCAAAATACAGCGATCCAAAAAATTTAACTGTAAAACTAAACTATTTAAGGGTCAAATTTAATGACTACACATCAAAGCATTAGCTAATTTTTCAACATTTACCATATACAATGTGCATAAACGTCTGTTTGTCTTAATCATGATGTTAATCGAATGAACTGACAAAATGCCCATGAATCTAGTCCATTATCCTTGAAATTTCTGTTAATTACCCGTTTTACTCGGTTTTTTCAAAATATATGATTTTTCTGACTTTCCTTCCAAACTAGTACAACTAGTACAGTTTGTCTGAAACTAGTACCGTCCTAGTTTAGTCATTTTTTCATTCCCCAAACTAGGACTGTACTAGATCAAACTAGTACGGATGGTCACCCTGAATAAAACACATAAAACCACCTTCTCCAGTGTTTCATTACTATTGCTATTCATCAATTGATTAGATGTTTAGATAGGTTCCGAAATAATGTGATAGCGTCTATTGCATTTCAAAGTTAGGGCACTAATCACAGGAAATTAGATCTGTTATAGCAAATAGAATCATCATACATATATCAAAAGGTGCAAAAAGCTAAGGAGGAAGACGTGTACTCAAACAAAAGCAGTGCGGAAGCGCGTCGTCTTTTGAAGCCGAGCCTTTTGAAGATTTTATGTGACGTAGCTCTTAAGTATGTTTGAGGGAATTTCTTTTTAAAATCATAGCTATGTAGACCGTACGTAACGCGTGCATTAAAAGCATGTAGAATGCGTAGTAAAAGCTATTGCTCATTCCTGAAAATTATTGCCTCGTTGAACTCGAGCGTTTCGAACATCATCCTCCTCCAAAGCATAAACCGGTAATCAATTTAGTTTCATTGAATGAGACTCGTCGCACACGCTCTGCTTCGCTGAGCTGGCACATCCGCTTTAATCCGCGTCATCAGCTTCATCGCGTTGAACGGATACGTATAATTTTATTGTTGTGTTCTTTCATCATCCAAACATCATTTTCCGGTTTTTCTCAAACACCATTTTTGCCGTATGTCTACTTTCACTGTTTTTCTCCTAGAATACCAATTCTATTTAAACGCAGAATAACATGAGATATTCATCCCTTCCCAAAGAATTTCATACAACCAGAATTGAAACTAAAATCGTTTTTGGGTGTAAAACAAAAATTGGAAAGCTGGAGGAAATATAAACATGCATACCTACATGCATATAGCATGAGTGCAATATATTATAAATGTAGTTTTTTGTGGTGTATACAAGAATGAATAGGTATGTGCGTTTTACTTCATTCAGTCTATTTTTTGAGAGTTTTTAAATTTTATTGCAAACTACATTACATTCCTTGCGCTTCTTCAGCTAAAACAAAACTGAAGACCATTTTTTCTGCTATGGTGTAATATTATAGAGGAAAATACCATAAATTATTCATAGCCGAAAGACTATAAAAACCAAGATTATATTACTTGTTACGACAGACAAGAGTAGTAGTATTCTTCTGACAACATGGCATCGTCCTCGTCGTGGCAGATGGGGTCATTCCGTGCAGTTACTGCGAGGACCACTAAAATGAAAGTCAGTTCTTTATGAACATAGTTCTACATATCTATAACTATATGCTTGTCGTAGGAAATGTGCATAATAATAATGATACACAGGATAAAATGTATACAATATAATTTAGCTTTGTCAGACTTAAAATGGGCTTTGAAGAAAGAAACCTAAAAGCCAAGCCAAGTTATAACCCTTTCCTACTATGTTTATCTTTTTAAAATGCTATTTCATGTAGATATTTCCAGTTATCTTCATTTAGTCAGCAAAGAATGAGAGTTTGAGAACCGTTACGCTTTACACATCCCATTTCAACGCAATACTGCAAGGATACAAGAATTATGTACAGTGTAAAAAGCAGTACTAGCACTAATAAAATTTTACAGACAGATACATATGCACGTGTTTACACTTTCCTTTTTATCCAATCGCAATCTAACATGCTATCTATAAAATCCAAATCCCAATAATGCAGAAATCTGGCCACCGCTTCATAGAGAAAGTATCCGACGAATAGTATTTTTCTGATTGGGTGAAACTACTAAGTACATATGAAATACGTATTGTTAAAAAGTAACTTGTAAGGAGATGGAATCTTCAGAGAACAAAATAAAAGGGAAAGTCTCATAAGAGAAATCAAGCTGAAACGGGAATCATCTCAAAATCAAGCACGACAGTGTGTATGATGATGACATGTGGAGATGTCTAACTGTGTAAGTGTTTTATAACATAACTGTGATAAGACACATATTACTCGACAGAAGGTTTGGTTTGAATTGAAAAAACGTGAATTTCTGTCTGTAACTTCTGCCAGTTACACATGTTGAAAAAGTGACTGAAGTACAAAAATAATAAAAATGAAGTAAAAGTACACACAATATATGGAGCAGTTTATGTTAAATTATACGGGAAAAGGTGTACACATTACGTGTATAGGTAACAATAATATATTCAGTTTCCTGTGTGTCTTTTTACAATGTTTTTATTACTTTTTGGCAATATGAAAGTCATTTCATTGCTCACTGAGCTTGTGAATACAAAAATACACATTTCCGTCACGCGGAAAGATGTGTTTTTTAATGTACACAATATATGTATACGAAATACTAGATACATATGTGCATAAGAGACTAAAATTGCAGGATATTTCAGAGAGAGAAGTAAGTGTGTGTGTTGAGAGGGAAATTGATAGGGCAATTTGTTGGAAAATTCATAAAAGTTTGAAATGTTAGTCTTATTGCCTTCGTGTCTCTTGATGCCTTTTTCACAAGGCGATTTTCATGCATAATGTGTTGCAGTGAGGATGATGATGATGTGAAGATTTTACTTGAACTTTCAACGCGTTGGAAAGAAAACCAGAGTGCATTGGTATATTATGTATTGTAAT
Source organism: Orchesellides sinensis (assembly GCA_027744375.1). NCBI lineage: Eukaryota > Metazoa > Arthropoda > Collembola > Entomobryomorpha > Orchesellidae > Orchesellides > Orchesellides sinensis. The sequence goes on from JAHZNG010003300.1 coordinate 14,772, forward strand.
GCTAACACTTTCCTTTCTTAATAGAAAAGCCGATGAATGCTTGAGAATTCGCGTATTTTTTCCGTCAAAATAAAGCACAAAGGAGAAATGGGAACCATTTTGTATCAAACTGTATATACCAGACTATCCATCCAATTCTGGAAAAACAAGAAATGCCCATGACTTTTCCCCAACGCTTTGTATTTATTAGCCTGGGCATACTCTTACTTTCTTTGGCGAAACGCTTTAAGTATTCACTAGCATGTGCATATGTGCTGTCATGCATTAGATTACGCCACAAGGGGTGTGATTGATTGCCTCATACATCTTATTCTTTGATTGCTTTCTTTTTTGGCACAAGAGATGAGAAAATTCTTGTACCTACTTTTTTCATGACACAGAAAGAGATGGCTTTGTGCAGGTAATGTGGGTCGAGGGGAACAAGACGGAACAAAATGTTTTTCGCAGCGAAGAATAACTTTCATTTAACGAAAGTATTGCATAGTTAATACAAAAATTCGATGATGTATTGGGCAGGTATGGGTGTGGGTATACGTTTTAGAATTGAGATCTCAACGTATTGGACCACCAATCAGCAGCTTACAGACGCCAAGAATTTTTCATAAAACTTGGAGAGTACACCGAATCGCCGCCATTGTGTGGAAGCTGTAGGACATTTTCTATTTAGTGTAGTGAAAGTGAAAGCATTTTAGAAAAAAATCAAGTTTTACTTATTAGTGATCCTATTAGTGGTTTTTGAATGCCTAAGTGAATGGAGGAGAGTTGCACATTACCATTAGTCTGAGTAGGATGAACGAATGCAACATAACGGTTTTCTGTGAGTGTTTGCCAAAATCCATTAAATTTCCATTTTCTCTAAAATCCCATTTATTGTCTGTGGGATTTGTTGGGAATTCTGTGAAGGAATATGAAACAGCTCGCTGATTTTATGTTGAAGAAAGGGTGTAATATCAATATCATTCTACCCCAAAAAGTGAGAGAGAACCCTTTTGGCAAAAGTTGAGCTCTCGACAAGTTACTCAACCGATAAATACAAATCCTAAAAATTCAGAGTGTGTCTTTGTCTCGATGATGAGCTTGATGAGTATCGGAATACTTGCCAAAATCCATTGAGAGAGCAATCTTCTGCTTTGTTTATCATTCCAAATGAAAAATTCCTCGTGGAAAACTTATTAAACCGATGATGAGCTTGATGAGTATCGGAATACTTGCCAAAATCCATTGAGAGAGCAATCTTCTGCTTTGTTTATCATTCCAAATGAAAAATTCCTCGTGGAAAACTTATCAAACCGTAACATTCTGCTTTGCAGTTACTAAGATAACTATAAACATTATTAGGATGGACAAGTTTAAATGGGCCGTGTCCAGACTGACAAACTGGAGATTTCTTTATTATTAATGCCGATTCCCAATAAATTTCCGGTGAAAGATTTGCTTCACCCTCTGGAACAAAAATCAGGCTTCTTCTAATGTCATCTCAGATTTATATTAAAACAACAACAGAAATCGATCCAGTCTTTTTTGAAAGGATATTATTACATGCACATATTATGAACGTATTAGTATAAAGAGATCAACGTATAAAGTTTACTAAACTAAAAAATCTCAGCATTCAGTTTAGATAGAGATAGAAGCTAATTCAGCGTGACGATGCTTTTAGTTGCTATTAAGCCATTACCTTCCAATTTTTGATCTTATCAGATTGTAAATTGGAAAAGGGGAGAGAGAAGTAGACACATTAAAATATTCTTCCCTTGAAAGCTTTTTTTCTTTCTTTTTTCTTGCTTTTTTCTTTCAAACAACGCGAAAATGCAATAATCAAGGTCTACATATAACCTTTCTTACAATATTTCTTCCTAATACTTAATATTGAATGTATGAAATAGTGAGGTGAAAGTCAGAAATTTTTGCTTGCAAAGAAATTGAGCACGTCATTTGTATGGATGAAAGAGGTTAAAGTTGTTCTCGTTCTGCTGACTGGATCTGATTTATCAAGAATTAATATTTGGAAATACACGCTTCTCGCCATGCTTGTTATGATTATATATATCAGCCAATATATTTATGCCCGGGTAGCATTTTTATTACTAAATTTCGACAGTCAGTCAGAAGCAAGCAAAAGCAGGTTAGTTCTTCCAATATTTGTTAGTAGAAAACGGAAAAGGATGATGAGGAACTCAGATGAAAAATTGATTTTATAAGCTTCGTTCCATTAAACTTATGCCCTGTTATAAAAACTGCTGCATCATCTTCTTCTCATCATCATCAGCAGCACAAGACGATGACTGTACTCTATATTTATAAGTATATATGTATAACGCACATACATTCTTTCTCATGATATACATGAAATATAGGCCTTTCCAAAATGATGATGATGAGCGTAGACTTGTCTGGAAAAGCAGGAAGGTTTTATGTTCAAGTTGATTTTCGGTTTCTCTCAAGAACTGCGAGAGAACTTAGCACTCCCGGAAAAAAAGGTTATAAGCTCCTTTCCCCTCGTACTCATCACATGATGAAAAAGACATATAAATGAATGGCATAAAGAGAGAGAAAAAATAGGACAAACTACTACATTTGCAGAAGAACTCTACAATACTTAAAAATAGCCCGAATTCATTACTTATATAAACCATCTGTAATGTATAGAGGAAAGGTCCACAACATTAAGAAACCCCTGCATGTTTATCACGCTGCCAGTGTGTCGTCGTGTCGCAAGCGATAATGACTAACTGCGTTACACATATAACGTGTTCAGGTTGCTTTAAATATGACGCTTACCCCCGAAAAGAAGACGAAAACCAAGAATCACATCGTATCGAAAGAAAAAGCAGCCCATTTTTCATATCAAACTACTAAATGGAAAGTTGAGAAGGCTATGTTATGCTTTATGATATAAGAAGGTGTCCTAATATATGATTATGTCAACCCATCATCACTTGACTTGCACTCTTCTTCGCTTTCTTCTTCCATCTTCACACAAACATATCCTCCAAACTCTCTTGAGGTGGATGACACCAAATGATATTCAGCCGGCATCTCTCTCATTCCCACTCTCTCTCTCTAAAAACCACCGCATCTTCCCCTCCGTATACCGCACACAGACACATCACCATCAATTCCGTGCTGGCTGTGACGACGACAACGACGAACATTGAAACATGATTTGATGAACAAGACGCGAAAATGATGAGAGATGGTCTTATGGTATTATTATACCAGACCAGCAAAATCCGGAGAAGAAAAAAGGCAGTCACTCATTCCTAAGCCTTTTACGTGCTTTTCCTATAAAACGCAACATTTTCTTTTTCTTCATATTTCTTTCAGTTTTCTTTTCTACTTTTCCTGTACAACTTCAAGTTAGCTTTTTGTAGATTGTGTATGTCTAGCAGTTATGTACTATTTGCTGCAGTCAAAGTTGGTACTCACGTCGGATTTTTTCTTCTGTCTGTCTATTCATTCTCCAAAAGTAGAGATGACGAAGAAATATATACGAGTTTGTCTTTTGCCTGCAATGCACACTCTTTTTTATTAAACGTTGGCTGTATTGAATAGATATAAGATATACAGTCTTTCATAAAAGGAAGATTCCGACATGATTTGCCTTACCAGCATATATATCGTGGCAACTGCATTTCTACTTTTCACTTCTTTTTCTTGGAAAAGATGAAAACAAATATCTGCACTGCTGGAGTAAATAAATCATAATGTACATGTGTATATTACTATGCATGAATTGAATCTATTTTTGGTGCAAGTTGCAAACTGCTATACACACACACACAACCCCATCATCAATGTTATCTGAGCCCCACATCTGCATTATCTCAGTTTATTTCCGATTTGGTATAAACATTTGTTTGTGCAGTTTTAGTGCGCTAAAAATTCCGCGTTTGTTATGCGTTATGTGATTTTCTCCGTTTACCATAAACCAATAATCCAATATAAATTTTTATAATAAAAACGTGCTGAGTATCCGCTACCAGTGTATCAGATTCCTTTTGTCATCATGATACAAAACATATAAAACTAAAGGTCATTAATGTATTGAATCATCGTTTGTCAAAAGTCAATAATAAAACCCGTGCTTCAAATAATTTCTTAGAAGAATTAACCATTCATGTTTTTTGATGACACGCGAAAAACTTTAGAATAAATACAAAACTTTTACGGACTTCTTCCCTGAAATTCTAGTTAGCAAACTGATTATTGTTCTTGTGAAATATACAAATCATATTATGTGTAATAGCCCTTTACAAACTAAATTGAGTCTACTATGGTTGTGTAGTGTGCAATTCTCGCAAATCAGATTGAAGGGGGAAAACTGTTCGTTGATATGAATTGGTTATGCCATGCCATATAAATGCTTACCACGTTAACTTGTAATGGTGAGAACGTCAAAATAAACATGATTATATA
>JAHZNG010003301.1:0-14316 GCA_027744375.1 Orchesellides sinensis
AAGGACAAGCTTACGAAGCTTTACTGGACTGGAAGTTCGTCCAACATCACTTGTCATGGGGCGTTGTGCTACTTTTAGGTAAATTTCTGCATCCCTCAAGTATTTAATAAAAGTCCAGCTTTTCATTGTGGTGGCACGCTGACATGTATTTTTATTACGTAAAGGTGGAGGATTTGCTATTTCCGATGGAGCCGAAAAATCCGGATTATCTGATTGGATAGGTCATCAGCTCACAGGGTTAGATGACTTGCCTCGACCATTAATCCTTTTAATCGTGATGGTTCTTACAGCAGGAATCACGGAAGTTTGCAGTAATGTTGCAACTGCAAACGTCATTTTGCCTATTCTGCTGCAGCTTGTAAGCTTTTTTCCTACTTAACCAAATTAAGAACGTTTTTTAAACAATTTAATGGTGCATTAGTAATTTTTTATCAAAAACTTTGGTTTACAGTCAAGAACGCTCAATTTGCATCCCCTCTATTTAACTGTGCCGGCCACAATTTCTTGCTCGTTTGCATTTATGGTAAAAATACAAGCTGTTATATTTTGAATATGCAGTGATAATTTTTTAAATGTCAAGTACAGGAAAACTTTATAAGAATAACTGTTTCGCTTTCCTGTCATGGACATGGTGAAAACAGGAATGTTTTTAAATATTTCCTGTATTATAGTCTTTTTTCTAGTCCAGATTGGATATGGAGAGTTACTTTTCGGCTATTCAGATTATGTTTATGCGGATGTAGCAGCTAACGTGACAAAAGTTTACTTGCATGGATAGTAGATTATGTAAATTAAGTTTATAAGAATTATACAGTATAAGAGTTAGTACCTTTAGTCATTGTACTACAACAGTATTTTGAGTTTTAATGGATGAATGACAAAAGATTTAGTCATTAAAGTTATCGTTTATAATAAAACAAAATCTGAATGTTCTTTCTTTGTTCATTTTACACTTTAGCTAAAAGCATACAAAACCCATGTCTTAACTACGTACCTTATGCTATGAACATCTATCGAATATCAAGAAAGGGTTGAGGCTTACGCTTATTTTGTATGTATAAAAGGTTAAAAAAGAACTTTGTATGATAAAAGAGTAATGGGCTACGAACTCACATGCTTAATCCATGCATTCCTACTTTCTTCAAGACTCACATGTAATAGGTATTCAATATTATGGAAAACCCAATCTATTTTTAAAACAAGCAATATATATGGAACAAAAGATTTTCTGAGAAAACTCCGAATCAAATATTTTCAGTGAGGGAGCACTTTCCATTGGAAAATCCATAGTAGAAGAGGAAAGAACCTGTAAGATTTACGACCAAATCTGATAGGTATATAAAGCCTTTGAAAACAGTTTGAAGGTCATCAGTTACCTTCCTGCAGTCTTAAGAGAAACTCAGCTTCCCCACTTAAAACAAATTTCTCCAAAAACAGAAATCAGTTTTTTTGAGAAAGTAAATTAATTTACATCTGACAAAAATGGCCAGCCAAAAAAACATTTTTAACTTCGTGTTTGCTATCATCTTCGCAATCTGCATTGCTGTGGCTTCCTCCACTCCAGTTCTCAAAGAACCAACTGCTGAAGAAAGTAAGAGCAGCAATAATATTTTATTTAGTAATTAAGTTTTTGCATTTAGAAGCGAATTATTCAGAAGGATGCAAAAATACTTCTTGTGATTAGAGTTAGATTTAACTAAAACAGCATTTTATTTGTTCTAACTCTTTTTTAGCATCAGCAAGAGAAGGACGGTTTTACGGAGGTGGGTTTGGTGGATCTCAAGCATCCGCAATGGCTTCCGCTGGTGCTGGTGGCTTTGGGTATCCAGGATTCGGTGGATCTTCTGCGCATGCAGCTGCCCAAGCTGGTGCTGGATCAATGTAAGTTATAAAGACTATAGTTAGGAGTATACATTTAATTCTTTTGTTAAATTAAATTATAAGCTGAACGCTGAACCTTTATAAAATTACCAGGTTTCTAATGATTGTTGACTAATGCGTATGGATTCTTTTTTAAATTTCACAGGGGATTTTACGGCAAGTAACCTATTTCCAGCTGCATCTTCCTGACTTCCTGGATAGGACATTGTTTGGTCATCACGTTGCTGAATGAAGTAGATCATGTTAAATATTTATGCATTATTTATTTTTTATTTGTGGTGCTATTATCCTGTATCTAGTTTATTATAACTTGTTTGACATTTGTAAAATCCAATATTGAACTGTCAACTTGAGTGAAATCACTGTTATTTCAATGAATCAACAAAATATTATGCAATAAATTATGTACTTATTTATTTTAATTCGTCGTAAAAATTCCATTATGCTTTTATAACATTGCATTTCCATTTTCAAAAAAATATAGATGCCATTTTCAAGCAAAATATCATTCGTCCCCTAATTTGCAATCATAATCAAATTTACTTTTTATGCTATCTAAATCAGAAATTCATATTGTGTTACCACTTTTATCATAAAAGCATTCACACACATTTTTACACACTCTATAAATAAACCGTTATTTAGTCAGTTTATAGCCAGATAGCAGAGCTCGCTGCATATTGATTGTATTTAAATATTTTTTAATTCTATGTAGACCTAATAACTGTGACTGGAACTATTTTACATCGACTAATCAAAATCCCGTGGCCAAAATGTAAATGCTCCAGTCCATTTGAAATCAAACAGATATGGGAACTTATGTTTTATACAGTGCCCAGTGCATTATACACAAGTGACAAGAAGAAGTCATACCACATTTGCAACTTGTACAATACTCCCATATTATGCAAAATTTTAAGATGCGTATGAACATTTTGAACATTAAATTCATTTTTCTTCAACTTCCAGGTAACACCGCAGTTACATACATACAGCTCACCGATCTATTGCAAATGGGATGAATGAAATGAATAAAATTCTGGATACTTGAAATAATATGCAATTGCGAATAATACCTAGCTGTATTTGTGAGACAGGACAAATCTATATACATATGCAGTGTCAAACTGCAAAAAATAATAATGTAAACAATTCTCTTTGGCTTCTCGTTGTAACCTTTTATGCAAGAAAAAAGAAGATAGATGACTTTTGTTAGGTCTAAATACTTTGTAGATTATCGTAAGGTCATCATTCGTCTTCGTTCCTTCACAAAGTACACATAGCTCTACTTTCTTGACGAGTGTTTTAGCTTTTCCGAAATAAATCTGTTATAAAATACACAAGTGATACGATTGTCAAATTATCATGGCCGGTCAAAAGAACGTTTTCAACTTTATCTTCTTCGTAATCGTACTTTCTATCTGTTTCGCTCTCATCTCTGCCGCTCCAGTGCTGGAAGGACGTATTGATAGAGATGGAAAGTTTAAATTGCATCCTCAGATCAAAAAAGGTTAGCAAACAATTCATAAGTTTGTAATATTGCCTTTGCCATTTCTAACAAACATATATTTATAATTAATAATGTTTGGGTTGAATAATTCATTGTTTTTAGGTTCAGTTTTGATTAGACCGAGACAGGGACGACAACGTTTTGAAATGGCACCACCAGTTGGTAGAGCTCTGGAAAATCCAGATATGGAGTTATACGGTTACGGGGATAGGTACATTGGAGAGTACATAAATGCTTCTAACCAACATTGAGATAAATGAAAAAGGTAATGCGTATTTTTCTACATATATATATTTAGCTATCATAACCCTGTTGTTTACATACTTACACATTGGCTAATAATGCAATAAGTTTTGAAAAGCATCTCATTTGTTATTTCACAGGAAAGCTAAACTTCAATAAGCCGATCACCATTGATGACTTCAATCCACTACTCGGAAGCTGTTTCATTCTTATTTTATCTGTTTTCAAGATTTCAAATTTATTTATTATGTGTTAGATCTGTCGTCGACACAAGTGTTACTGTTAAGTGTTATTTTTATGGAATTTCAAAGTTGATAATCGTATCATTATATTGTCTGATCGTATTGCACGAAATTGTTTTTTAACAAAGTACATTTTTAGTAAAATAACTGCTTCCCATTTTACAAGATTATGTCTGTAAGTCGTTGTCGGATATAATTAACATGTTGCGGTTAGGGTGATTAACCTGAGATGTATAAGTGATTCTTTTTCCATACCGTATCTAAAAAATATTTTGCATAATATTAATATTGATAAAGGCATTCGGTGTTTTGTATGCATGCTCTACATAACACTACTCTCACCATACAATGCACAGAGATTTTTTTATTCCCTCAAACTTGTATACATGCATGCGAACAATAGGGTGTTAGTGACAATCATCCGATTCAGTATGTAATTATCAAAACTGGAAACCTAAAATTATAAATCTTTCAAAACCACTTGTATTTATTTGCACTTCTTGTACATTAAGTTTTTTTTCTTTGCAAAGCAGTTAACTTTTTGCAACATGTAGTTAAAAGCAGAGGAACGATGCATCAAACAAAGGAACTGCTTTAAAACTCAATTTGCATTTATAACGATAATGTATACATAACATAAACATAAAGTGTCCGTTTTCGGATTTACGAAATGTTCCATTTCTGTTTATGTATTGACTCTTCCAAGCGTTCAATATACTTATATATGAAATTAGAAACTTTTACTACTTATGTGCACTAAATGATATGATAATGATAACCATACATAAGTCGAAAGATATTCAACAAAGGACAAAAGATTTCATAGAAATGTTTGGTCTTCTACATTTTGGGAAGTCAGCCAGCAATTCCAAACTCAAATCCAATATTAGTAATCCAGATAGTATTATGTTTTGGCAATTCAAAAGCAATCTTTTTTTCAAAATCACACGCAAGAATGACTGTAAGGAAATACCCGACCCGACTTATGTTGTACAAGATGTCGGTATGTTGTATGTAGAACTACGAACAAAGAACGTATAACTTGGTTTACATTATGAAATGTTTAAAAGCTACACTAGGTAACTTTGTCACCTAAAAATCCTGAGGGTTGTAGCATGTCAAAAAGGGTTAAGTAGGGTTTTTACTCTAATCAGGGGAAACCCGAACCTTAGGAACTTAAAAATAACCAAGTGAATAGTACACATAAAGATAGACATGCCAAGTGAAAACTCACTTACCTACGTATATGTATGTAGGTATACTAAAAACTAAAATTTTACTTAATACGTACATACAGAACACAAAATGGTTTAGTTTCGCTTGGAAAACCCGTCCTGTTAACCCTTAGAGTTATTTTCTACAGAATAAAGAATCACAAAAGGGTATGCATGCCTATATATCCTTATAATGTGAACATGGACATAAAATGTAACCATTATAGCGTGTATGCTACAGCTTAGTATAAAAACCTGTTGGAAACTGTCTCAAGGTCATCAGTTGCCTTTTCTGCAGTCGAAGGAGAATCACTTTCTTCCTAAAACGTTTTTCTTCATTTTTTTAGAGATAACAACTTCCAACGTTCCCAGCTCAAACATAATGGCCAGCCGCAAGAACATTTTCAACTTTGTCTTCGCCATCATCTTTGCAATCTGCATTGCTTTGGTTTCCTCCAGTCCAGTTCCTCAAGAGTCCACAGGTGAAGAAGGTAAGAAAATTGGAGATTATTATTAACTCATATAACCTTGTATATTAACCTGTTTGCATGAATTTGTAATCTTGCAACATTAAAATTTCATACGGTACATAATTTACAATTTCCTTTGACATTTTATTTCCAGTTGCAGCAGACCTGACCAGAGAAGGACGATTCTACGGAGGTGGATTTGGGGGATCTCAAGCTTCTGCAATGGCTTCCGCAAACGCTGGTGGATTTGGATATCCAGGATTCGGTGGATCTTCAGCTCATGCAGCAGCTCAGGCTGGAGCTGGATCAATGTAAGCTATGAAATAATTTTTACTTTTTACTTCTCCTAATTGTTTCAGTTTCAGGGGGGTTATTTTGGAATAATGATTATTATTATTGGTGACTAATCAAAGTTATGTTTGTTGTGTATTTTGAAGGGGATTCTACGGCAAATAAGCTACAACAACTACCCTACTGATCCCCCCTTGTTCATCACAGTGACATCTTCAACAGGATCCGGACCAGACATCTTACCTATCATTTTGAACATTTGTCAACAATTTGTTATAAATGTTAATAGATTTAGAATTTACATGATAATGATAATCCTTAATGGTGCTACATCTTATGTTTACATGAAATTGTTTTTCATCCAATTTATAATTGTAGTAAAGTATAACGGCTATTTTCCAAAAATGCTTTTAAAGAGACGTGAGTCATTTATTTGGGTGAATATTGTTTGATTATTGACTACAGTAAATTCTAATATAATTCATCATTGCTGGTTGACATGCATTGGATTTCATTGCTCTTGTGTGAAACGACCAAATGTTTTAACTAAGTAAATCAGTATACTGCGCATTCCAACAAACTTTTAACCTTTGCATTATCTAACAACGGCAATTTTCTGTTGTATGCATATAAATTGCTTTCTTTGAAGTAAATATGTTTTAGTGATGTGTATAACAAAGTGATGGATTACGAAGCATTTCCGCAAATTATTTTTGCAGTCACAGTGTAAAAAAGTAAAGAGCATAGGTATGCAAGATTGCAAGGTTATGCGTATACTGGAATATTTGAACAAAGGGATTTTTGTATAATATAGTTATTTGCACTTTTGTGTTTTAAGGTCCATCCCATACATTTGTACTACAAAAATTGTAAAAGCAAACCTGCCATGTACATAATATGCATTGAGATTTGTGTTCTGAACATGGAACTTTAATATGAACATGGATATTACACACGTGTGTGTGTAGTTGAAGGAAGATGGAACAACGAACAAGCCTACAAATGAAGTGCATCCACGTACCAAGTCCAAACATCAGTACATGATGTTAGATTACCAGAATTTCTTGTCTAATAAGCTAGGGTTGGATTGTTTATGATAGTAAAAAGTTAGGGTTGGTGTTGAAAAACTGACAAAATATTTCCGACGGTCAATTTGTCGCCGGTGATGCGGTCGACAGACATTTATGATGACAAGCCAGAACGGCGACATGACTCTCGCCGACATTCGAATAAAAAAATTATAATTCATGATGAACTATTGTTAAAATTCAAAAACTTTTGGAAACTTTAGACTTTTGTTTGATGACTAGAGAATGACTTTTCTTGTTTGTTCTTGTTATCACTAAGCCTGCACTTGCTTTTGCTTGTGATGTTTGACTGATACGGATTTCTTCTGGCTCGGCTCAGCCATCACTATCGGAGAAAATGTTTTAAATAATAAAAGCGTTTGCCAAATTGCGGAGTGTAGTACATAACTTTTGTTCGTTTCTCACTTTTAAAATAAATCCCAGTTAAAACATGAGATAAATGTGCATTCATGACAGTGGCATGAAAAAATATGCGTAAATAAGTACATCCTTTAGCGATTTATGAATTACGTTTCTGTCATCACCATTTTTGCAACCTCAGGATATCTTAACGTACTAGGCAGGGCCAGTTTTAAAGAGGGGTTAATACACATTTAAGTCACTACATAATGCAAAAATGAAAAAAGGAAAAAAATAAACGATTTTGTAAACTAAACGAGCACGATGAATAGAATGATCAGCTCTTAAATGTTGTGCTAAATAGTGCAAGCAATGTGTATTGTTTATTTGTACATATAGATTACATTTATAACATTTATCTTATAATAATACACATGTATTTTTATCAGTGCTTGTTTAGTCTTAGTCCTAAATTAACTAAACGAAAGCTTTTGAAAATAACTCAAATCGAAGCAATAAAAGTAGCGATTAAAGGTAAAATATAAAAGTATACGAAATAATCTCGCTGATTTTCAACAACTCTTAATTATGACACACAACAAAATCTACGGACTCTCTTGTTAATTAAACCACGATAGCGATAATCCCGCACACGAATACTACACTGATACGCTTCATACCCCTCCCAGGTGGACACCACCTCATCTCCTCTTGAAGGAACTATCGACACACACCTAAGACTTGGAAGCATCTTCCAAACATTTGATTCATACACTTTTTCCCCTCCAAATCCCCAAATTTGAACAACCCCATTGTTTTCCACTTCCGTTCCCCCTCTTCCCTTGCCAAATTTCCTTACATCTAATGACCTCAATGACTTTAATCCCAGTATAAAGTCCATGTTAGGATATGGAGGGACATTAAACGTTAGACTTAACTCAAGTAGGTTATCCAGTTCCAAGGGAGACAGTTTCCGATTACTTTCACGGGATAGTCTCCCGTGAACACGTAAAACTAATGTGCGCAAACTTGTTTTGAACTTATTCACACCCTCCACCATCTCATCCCACTGACTGTACATCATATCCATATCTAAACATTTGAGACTTGACCACTCCATCATATCACCTTGAAATCTACAATACTCGTTACTTTTCAATACCTCCAATTTCGTTAAAGACTGTGTGTCATGCGTAAGCACATAAAACTGATCGCCCACAAGTCCCCTCTCCACCTCAAACGAATTCTTATCAATTCTAATTAAATTAGGACATTTGGCAAGTATCTCTTTAACTATTCTATTTGATATCCGGAAGGTGCTCAGGTGTTTCAATTTCTTCAGTTCTGGAAATGAATAATCCCGGATGACACCGCTTAGTTGACGCACTTGTGTTTTCGGGTCTAATTGTTGCTGCTCCCCAGACCTAATTACAGAGACCTGTTGTAACACCAGGTTGTCCAGGTTGGCAGTATGGCTGAGAATTTGTCTTGCATGCAGGTACAAAGATGACTGATCAGTTGCATATGAGAATCGTAAAATTAAGTTGTGAATTCCCCATCCAAAGGATTCGCACAATTCAGTAAGAAGAAACCAGAATATTTCTGGACTGTCCGTTTCCATACTAAATCCAACAATGGATGATAAAGTGAATGGATTTGCTCGAGCATTATAATTCTCAGTTTTGGGATATTTGTTCAAAAAGTCGGCAATTTGTTCCGGTTCTTCAAAGAGGAATCCCTTTGTGTAATTCAATCTAATGAAGGAATCCACTCCAATTTTCCATTTTGAACAAACTAGCCGCAAGTTTAGGAGATCCGCTCTTGTCACTGTATTGGGTACGATATTCATGTATTTGTAAATATGTGGGAGAACCTATAATAAACAATAGCTAGTTGTTTACTTTATGACAGCAATATAGCTTCCATTGTACTCTTTGTAACAACTTTGTAAGGTAATTATTACCAGAGGAAATAGGAAATAGCACCGTTTTGTTATCAAGATCCCTCTGAACTCTGCGCAAGTATCAAGCAATTTTGCCAACTGCTCCGGATCATCTCCAATCTTATCAAATACTTGTTCCCAGGTCTAAAAAGCGAATTCAGAGTAGTTATTCATAAATTGTTATTTACTCAGGGTCGCCTATTAAAAGTACCTATTAATTATTACCTCGATTGGGATCACTTTTGACAAGTCTGTCTCACTATCTATTTCAAACACCATTGTGTGCATAAAAATCCTAAAGATGCTTTTGGATGCGCATACTTGTTGTGTTGCTAATTTTCTATATTAAACTAAAATATTTTAAATAAAAGGAGGATAAAGGAAGAAAAAGAAGTGTGCTTTTCTTGACAGCTGCAACAGATACTGATAAAATATGTAGTCGGTGTTTAGTATCTTCTCAGCTGAAGCAACCGCAAAAGAAATTATCGATTTTTGTCTATTGTGCAAGCAAGCTTAAGCATCTTCATGGATAGATGCATTTCGTTGGCTTCCTACGCAATTCATTGCCACCCGTACCGTACATTTGATGAGATCAATACAGAGATCTATTTTTAGGCAGGCAAGGAAGGAGAAGGCTTTTTTAATCATAATATTTACTTTTTATGGTCGGTGACTTGATGCTGGGGAATGTGTTAATCACCAGATTGCATGATTAGCTGGCATTTAGCAAATGCATTAGTTATAATGTTACATATATATTAGTATCATTTTATAGCATCACTGAACTGTTATACATATATACATACTAAATAATTAACATTTTGTACACTTCTATTATCAAAAATAAGAATTAGAAGGAGATATAATTGGCCAGTTTATTAAACTGATATGTAAGACGGGTAAATGAAATTTCAGCGAGACACAGTTTGCTCACAATGACAATACGCTTCACGTCTAAATATCATTTCCGGTTATCGGTTGTTTTTTGTTAGTTGCATTTTTAAATATTTAATCAGTAATTAAATTTTTGAAAGAAGCTGCTTCATACGTAATTAATGAGAAATTCCTATTTACAAAAGGCGAAGTCTATAAAATAGCCACACGCGGTAGTAAAACGGATAGTATGCCTAGTTGGGCTTTTGTAAATACGTCCATAGCGATAAATGTACTTGTCTTGTCTTTCTCGCAATTTGCTAAGGTCGATAACTATTAAATCACTCTCTTGGACCTTAAAAATTCTGCACAAATATGAATACTGAATTAAATGTAAATGTATATAGATCCTGTTTTATACCCACTTATTTTTCTTGTTTTCCCTTTGATTTTGATGATGAATTAGATGGTTTGCCAGCAGGGCATTAAATTCGTCAAAAATCATGGAAGAAGAACCGACAGAAACGCATACTCAAGAATCTCATTTCCAAAGTTCCACCGCCTCTAAATGTAACGATAATCGTGTAATGTGTTCGGGAGAAATGTTAGAAGGTGGATTGGCAAACTTGCAGTCCTGCCTGGACACAATTTATAAGGATCTACCGATGGTAACTGAGAATGCCAAGTCCCTCCAGCATGTGTACCGATCTGAGACGGAAAAGTTACAAAATAAAATTCAGAACCTGAAGCCGGAGTTAATCGACATTTGTGAAAGAATTAAAAGGCTGACATCCTTATTGGGAGATGCAAATACGTGGCAAGAGGACCTTGGGATAGAGAGTGAAGGAATGATGCCTGCTGAAATGATTCTTCCAGTGGAAGTATGCATATAAATATAAATTATAATGTAACACCATTATTTGTGTAAACGTTATACATTAAATGGAAACATTAACCTATACTATGTAATTATAGGTTTGGGAATATATCCTGAAGAAGGTGACGGACGGAAAAGACTTATTGACTTGTCGCAACGTTTGTCAGTTATGGATGGAAGAAATCCATCGGCAAAAGCCACTTCTTCTTTTTTCTCAGGTATTTAATCTTATCATAAAACATAATTTGATATCTCCCTGCCTGGCTTGAACATCTTGACCTGTTTCACTGCAGGCATTTCCCAGCATAGCAAAATACCTTCCCTATAAAGACAGAAGAAACGCTAGGTTCATTTGTAAAGTCTTGAAGAATTCGATGGATTGTTTGGTAGATTTCCATCCTTATCGTTACTATACTTATGACCCAATCAGAACGTTTCTGGCTACAGTTGGAAGGATTGATCGATTCCTGAAAGAAATGGCAAAATTTCCGTCAGCCAACCCTTTTATTAGTGGCTTGAACGTTTGTGATATGTCAGTACAAGATGAGCAACGTAACGAGTACTGGCAAAGGGTCATTCAGGTTTTGCAAATGTTTGGCCATCATGTTCGTCACTTGAAGGTGGAGTATCACAACAACAGTGAAGTAACTCTGAGGGAGTTGCTTGAAGTCGGTCTTACGCGTCTTCCAAACATCACGACGCTAAAGCTATTAATCCTAAACTGGGAGGTGACTGATCCAGAAATTAACTTGTGCGACTTGCACCATCTTGAATGTCTTGAGCTGTCCAGCGAAATGAACAACGCTCTATCCAACGTCATTCTGGCAAAATACGGACATCGGCTGAAAAAAGTTCATTTAGGTGAGGAGCTTCTCTCTGATGACTGGAACTGGAGCCGGGAAATACCTTCCTTGGAACATCTGAAAATTCATGTGGGCAGGATAAACTCCATCCAATTGTCAAAAATAAGGTTTGGAAACTGGAATTTAAGAAGAATCACAGCATACGTCAATTCCAAGGATGCGCGTATTGTACAAAGACTTGTAACTATGTCTCGTGATACTCTTACTGAACTAAAAATAAACTATGACGGTTATCCCCTGGATATGGCTCATATGCCATTTAAGTGCTGCCTTCCCAAACTACAAAAGTTAACAATGTACAACTACTCCGGAAGCTACGATTTTCTTGAGGGAACGAAAGCGCTAACGCATCTTTCAATAGTTGACGTTGCAGGAGGTCTAGATCCGGACCCAAGGGAAGTTTTCATGGAGCTGGAAACTTTTCACGTTATTGGAAATTTAAGTCACATGTACGAATCTAATGTCTGGATTCTAATGCCTTACTTGAGAAGCGTTTACATCGAATGCGTTAGGGTTGAAGCGACCTTTTACTACTACTACTTTCGAGAAACATATGAAAAACTAATGAAGGAGAAAGTCGAAGGGGATTGAAGTGAGAATATTGATGAACTTGTAGTTTTACTGAAGGGATACCCTTCACTTTGCAAAACGAATGGCAAAAGTGTTTGGAAAAACAAAATCCATTGTGTACACCATTTATTTTAAGACATGGTCATTTTGGTCATATTTAATAGCGTACATCAATCGTAAAGTCACGTCACCAGCGAATAAAAAATGTACCATTTTACATTATTCATAAATCTTAGTTTAACCATTCAACGCTCTAGACTCCTTCCTGACATAACATGTGTAGAATACTTTAATGCATTATATTTTAGGATGGCATTATAGGTCAGTTGGCATTTGAACGAAGTCATTTTGTACCTTCTTTGTTTGTAATTAAAACTTTAACTGTTCTTTCGCCACAAATATTGTATATGGTTTAGTTATCAAGCGTCATTTTGCCAGTTACAATGTTACAAATCAGACACGCCGATGCTAAAGTAGAGGAACTCCTCCATTAGCCGCATGACAAAGAACCATAACGAGTGGGTTCCAAGAGAATACATGCTCGCAATATTTCACACACGACTTGATCAGCCATTCGACTGAACAAATGTAGATTTCTGTCTTCAGTTGTAGACATTTTACTAATTTTAGAGTTTTAGAGTACCCACGCCCACTAGAACATCTCCACTGGAGGAAGTAGGGTAACTATTTGCCCTCCACCTTAATATGGTAGATTCCAAAAGCATGCATTCTTGATAAATATTTTGAGTGCATTTACTGCATCCGCTCATTTAGTGGGATGACGCTTCTTAATGCTTGGCATGCATATCATGAATCATGATGCTCTTTGTTCATTTATGCAGAATGCAGTCTGCGCTTTTATTATGACCAACACGTTGTGCATGCGCTTCCCTCTAAAAGACCCCCAGCGGTCGGTTGGTGGTCCTCCATTAACAAAAAAAGCATTCCAGTTTGTTCCATCCAGTCGAGTCCTGCACTGCATGAGAGAGAGAGACAGAGCTAAAAAGCAGACGCGCAACGGAAGGAAGGATCACTTCCTGTTTGGCTGGATAATAGATAGCAAGCTTAATTATAGTTTGTTATAATTAAATTAACGGTAACTCTTTTTTATTGTGTTGTGAGTGATTGGAGAAGCATTAAAAAATGGAAATCGAACCAAAGTCAAGTCAGTTAAAGAGAAAGAGGGAGATGGTGAGAGAAAATGATGGCGCCCAACCCAGCCTTGAATGTTGCACGGAGAGAGGTGCTCCGTTTCTTGGGGAGACGGTTGGAGAACGTCGACAAGGAAGTGAAGCAGTGGGAGGAAAAATATCAGGTGCAGCGGAGTGCAAGGAGGGTGGCAGGAATGCAGGTGGGCAGTAGTGCTGGAAAGGTTGGAGGTGGCGATGGAGTGTCAGCCGTGGAGTTTCCGGACAAGGTTAGTGTATTAGTGGTTATTGCATATTGTGATTATTTCTAAAAATTAAACTAAAAAGCAGAAAATTTAATTTCTTGTTGTTTGCAGGTGCTTGAAACAACCTCTGGGAATGTGGGCACCAGTTTGGGAACTGATGGTGCTTTTAAGGACAACTCGGAGCGAACCAATCAAGTTCTGAAGCTTAGTGAGGTATGCATGCGTCTATTTTTCGCCATTTAAGACGATTAGTTATAGTAAGTATTTAAAATTTCATTTTATATTCATCTTCAGGTTCTGCCCCTTGTTGAAAAGCAGTTGGATAAGAAGGACATCCTCAATTGTCGTTTGGTCAGTAGCGATTGGGAGCGGCAAGTGGAAGATTTTCTGGTGAAACAGTTTCCGCTTCAGGCAGCTCACTTGGGTTGCGATTTTTCAATCAGAGATTACAGATCTCAACATGTTTATCACCAAAAGGGTATTCGCACTCATTTTGGCCCTGATGATCTAAATCGTATCG
>JAHZNG010003302.1:0-12736 GCA_027744375.1 Orchesellides sinensis
ATTTTAAGAAATGAATATCATTCCCACCATCTACATTTCGTAAGCATTCCATTGACGCCAAATTTTAAAAAAACTGTTAAGAAATGAAGGCAAGAGAGGGAATTTTACACTGGTGATTCTTACAAAACATTTCCCATGTTAAAAGTACAACATAAAAAAACAAATCCTGGCACTTTATGTATATGGATTAACAGAGACATCGGCATAATGCTCAATGTGCGGAGGGCGCAGGTGTCATTAAAATCCTAAAATTTAAAAGGCAATTTCAGTACTTATCAGAGGATCGGACAGTAGACAAAGTTCTAAGAAAATTTATCGAATATATGAAACAAAGGGTTGATGTTAAATATAAAATTCATATGTTCGAAGATACAAATGTAAGTATATATAAAATTGGAATAAAATTATTTCTGCTCATATAATAAAACTGCTTACTGGTTTTCTTATGATTGTAAATCCAGTTCCTGGCAATTTGAGCAACAAATTATTCGAACACTGAACTTTGGCACACTTTTCTACGGAACGTGACTCAAAAGCAAGCCATCCTACAATGACAGCAAACGTTATTGTTTTCGTGAACGCCATTTAATCTGTAGAATACGTCCGTAGAAATATATAAACTGACCGGTTACAGTATATTTAAGTTACTGTCTAGTGATTTAGAGGGCTGAGTCTGTTTAAACTTATGTTTTGCTGACTAAGAGTGAAAAAAGCTTGTGATTCTTAGAAATCAATGTCGTAGAATTTATTGGACAGAATCCAAAAAGTTAAGAAAAAGGTTAATGCATGAATGATTTTAAATGCGCTACTGTCGCATTGTCTTGAAATTTGTATATAATTTTTTTAATTGTAAATCTTTTACTTGGTTAATACAATGAAAAACTCAAATTTTCTTGTGTTTTTAACCAGTTTGGAGATACTAACTTTTCGTTTTCTTGTTACTCTTACTTCAGTTTCAAATGCCTCCTTACACATTCCTTTATTTAACAGTGATACTTTTCCAAAGCCGATTTCTATACCAATTTCTCATTGGGATCCATACTGCAAGGCAGAAATATTTTACAAACCTTATGTCAGAATTTTTAAGGGAAGGAATGGTCCGTTTATAAAGGAAAGAGGGCCTGGTTTTTTGGCAACATATGGACAAGAAGACTTATATATTTGCACTAATGGAGTGTAAGTAATAGAAAACTTTAACCGAGGCATTAACGCTTTAATATTATTTAGGATCCTAGAATAGTCAACTTCCCCTCTCCAACACATTAACTGTTCGCGGGTGGTTGGGGAAATTTTTTGAGACAAAAAACTTAACCGCAGGCATTGCGTAGGTGGGTTGTGGTATGGCTGAGTAGTATACATGTACTCTGGGTATTTGAGATTATATCGTCAATAATCAGGGTTTGTACCATCCATAGGGCAGCACAGGAAAATCCATTGTATCCTGGCTACAATGAAAAAGTAAGGAGAAAGTACAAGAAATGAGAAGCCGCTCCGAAAGGAAAAAGTAAGGAGAAAGTGAGGAAGAGGGGGACTAGTTTTAAACAAATGCAAGGAGCCATCAAAAATCATCTTTGGGTCACGGTTTTGAATTTTTACAACCAGTATCAAATGTTTAAGTAAAACCTGAGAAGATTTTAAAAATACTTTCACCAGGTGAATTGTTTGGCAATTTGGTGCAAATTTTTTGAAGGCGTTTGAAATTTCGATGTGTTTAATTTTTGGACAAATAGTCGCCTAACTGCAGGGAAACTTTTAGCACTACCCGGTGGTTCTAAAACAAATGAGAAATGTTTATAATGCTTGGATATTTTTAAATGTGTAACAGAATGTCAAAACTAAATGCGCATAAGCCATAAAATGTCAGTAGTTGGCATAAAAGCATAAAATTTACAAAATATAAATTCAATAAAACTTTTTTGTGTGGAGCAAAAAATATTTCCTTTATTGGGAGGGGGGGGGTGTAAATTCAAAATATTCTTCATTAGTATTAAGCAGCGAAAGCGAAGCTGAGGATGCTTTATGCGATTACCATTGACGTGTGTCTGTGTGTCCGTAAACACGATAACCCAAAGCGAATTGACAGAAGCACATGATTTTATTGCGTATTGGTTAATCATGTAAGGTTTGGAGTCAAGTTCGTTAGCCAGGAGAATCGGTCGAAAAATTAAACCGTTAGGCACGAAAAAAATCGATTTTCCCAAGAGGAATATGGGTAACCTAACATATATTTGAAATAATAGTTTAAGAGTATATTTTGATGGTTTAAGGTAGAAAAGTATGCAAATGGTATTGTTGGATGAATATTTGCATATAACATACGTAAATGGTATATTATGGGGTGAAAATCGGTTGATCAACAAAACTGCTAGAAATGAAAAACTGTTTAATCCTAAGACTATTTAATAAAATAGACCCAGTACCTTCTCAGATAATGCTAGTTTTTGCGTTCCCAGCTTCGGCTTGTTTTGTACACGAAAATGTTTCTGTGTTTTCGTCACCATTCAGTTCCATTCAGATTTGACAAAATCTTAGATATTTTCCATTAATTGGAATTCAATTTACATTCAGCAAGATGGTAACGAAAGCACTAAGATACATCTTCGTGTACAGAACAAGCCGAAGCTGGGAACCGATTTTTTATCATAAATTAACATTTATGCACACTGCCATTTCCTCTTCTTACTCTTAGGTTTAATCCACTACTACTTATTACATAAAAAATATCCATGGATAAAATTTTGTACACCCAAAAAATCCATGGGAAATATTTTGTACACCGAAAAAATCCAAGGGAATATTTTTTGGGTACAAAATAAAAAGTTCTTTAGAGGGAATATTTTGTTGACCCCACGTACAAAATATATTTAAATCGCATATTTTAACAGTTTCATGGAAATAACATGTGAATTGTACATTTTGAAAGGCAAAAGTAGAAAAATATTTATATGGTGTATTTTGGAAATTGAATGAAGAAAAACTAGTTGACATAAGACGTTATACTATAGAAGCGGCAAAAGCAGATGCATACATTTAACTCATATACTACTTACATATATTCCAGATTTGATTTTTACAAAATATTTGTTGTGTATAAATGTACGATTTACATATTTTTCTTCATATAAGGAATAAAGTATACCATTTACGTATTTTTCTTTATATAAGCATCCAAATATACCATTTACATATATATTTTACTTTGAACTATCCACATATACCATTTACATATATTTTATATTTCACCATCCAAATATACCCTTTTACTGTCCAAATATATCAAAAAATACCGTATAACGAACTTTTTATTCTGTATCATCAAAATATATCCAACCTTAAGATTTTAGTTGTCTAAAATATTCCTCATGTATTTTTTGGTGGTACAAAATTTTACCCATGGTTTTTTATTTGTATTGCTTAAAATAGGGGATAAAACGGTTTTTTCGTGCCTAACGGTTTTGTGTATTGACCGATCTTGCTGACTGACGAACTTGACCTCCGCCGTATAATGATTTACCATTAGGCCAAATTTCATGTTCTTCGGTCAATTCGTTTTCAAGTTATCGCGTTGACAGACGGACAGACACACGTCAATGGTAATCACATAAAGCATCTTCAGCTTTGCTCTCGCCGCTTAATAATGCAATGCTATATTTTGGAAATTAAATGAAGAAAAATATGTCAATGGTATATTTTGAAAACTAAATTTAGAAATATATTTAAGTGGTGTATGAGGTAATTGAACGACGTTGTTTTCGCTGGTTCCATAGTATAACGTCTTAAGTCAACTAATTTTTGCTGCAATGCAAAAAATATGATACAATTTAATTTTTAGTATCATAAAACCATCCAGATATTTCTATTTACATATATTTTTACATCGCACCATGAAAAGATATAATCTGTAGATATATTTCTACATTGTACCATCAATATGTTTCTGTAAAACTTTTTATTAGTAACACAAAAATATACCCGATGGATTTTTTGGCGATACAAAATATAACTAATGGATATTTTTGTTGTACTGTGTAATATATGGAATACGACGGTATATTTGTATCTAACGGTTGTTTTTCGACCAATTTTAATGACTAACGAGCTTGACTGTGCCTTATATCGAAATGCAATTGTTAGATTATGTAAAGAAGTAGTTGAAGTTTTTAGCAAATTATCTCAGATTTTAGCACTTTATTATCTCAGAGGGAGCTGTGTCCTGGACAACAAAAATTCACAAAAACAGTAATGGTTTTGAAAAACGTTTTTGTCACGAGTCAGGTTAATATCATATAAGGGTGGCTACTTTTTAACGTCAAAATTATACATGTCATCATTTTTAACTTTTTTATCATCAGTTTATGTTTATGGAATGTTTTTTCTTAATAATCAAGATATTTGAAAATTACTTACTATTTGGAAGATGTTTGGAAAGGTCTGCGAAGTATTGCTTTGTAACGATAACAATGTGTTAGTTTGCTGGCCGAGTTGTATAGGGAACCGAACACTGATATCTCAGCGCCACCTTGACGATAAAACAGTAAGTTCGGGGGATAGAATTTTTCACTGGTTACACTTTCAAAACACTGCAAAACACAAGATTTTAAGTCAGTAGGGGGTTTTTTGACATTAGAAGCTCTCAAATCCAAATACGAATTTCCTTCGGGATCAATCAACTTCCTCTTCCCCCTCTGTGTGACATCAAATGTCACCTCCATTTTGTCTCAATTTATTTAACTAATCAGCTGTTCCCCTCTGCTACTGAAATATTTATCTGACAAGATGAAAGGCAAGCTAGACCATGCAGGGAACCGAACACTGATATCTCAGCGCCACCTTGACGATGAAACAGTAAGTTCGGGGGATAGAATTATTCACTGGTTACACTTTTAAAACATTGCAAAACACGAGATTTCGAGTCAGGAGGGGGTTTTTTCGGCACTAGAAGCTCCCTAATTGAAATGAGATTTCTGTATTCGGGTGCCGTAATATCCTAATAGGACGTTTATTAAGTATTACATACATTTTATATGGGTTTTCAGCAATATTTTTGCATTTGTTTATACTTACAAAATTTACGAGAAGTTGAATCAGTATGAGCTTTTTTGTTTGTACGAACGTTTAATTAGCAAGAATATTTGCAATTATCATTAAGTAGACTGCAATTATGCCCAGTACAAAAACCTGTAGCGTTTTTGGATGTCAAAATACTTCAAAAAAGGCGTCACAGCGGGGTAGAGCTATTCGGTTTTACTCGTTTCCAACAAAGGAGTGGCTAAAGGAGCGACGTAAAGTATGGATTTGGTTTACGAAGAGGAAAGGGTTAGTTTAATTACCAATTAGCTAGATTAAGCCACGCCAACCCACTAATATATTTTACCGCCATTGTGTAGCATAAAAGGAAGCGCGTGGACTCCATCTAAGTGGGCAAAAATTTGCAGTGATCACTTTGTTGGAGGAATCAAGAGTGAAGACCCAAGAAGTCCAAGTTATAACCCCACCATTTTCTCGCTATCTACAAAAACTACAAATAGTCAGGTGCCTAAAATCAAGCGTTACAAAAGGTAACTTATAAACACAAGCCAAATAGTAACGAATCAACATATTTATTCAAATGAAGGTATGCGTAAAATATGTTTGATAATTATAGGTTTATTCGAAGGGAAAGGGAGAAAATAATTAAGCCATCACTTCTGACAAATGAAAATACTGAAAATTGTGACTGCTTAAGCTTACGCCCAGTTCCAACGACATGTAAAGAGGTAATGTTACATGCCTGCAATATTATGAATAACTACAGAAGTATTATAAGACATTTTTATAATATTGATTCACTAATTTCGCAAATATTTGATTAGGTCGAGTGCCAAGCTGATTTTGGAGACAGTAATGGCACCACGTTAGACAGATGGGAATGTAACTTTTATGAGAATGACGCTTGTACATGGATTCAACAATCAGTTGCGGCTCATTCTCTAGCTCCAGCAACAAAAGTGTCAAAATGGGTTGGTGATGACCATCGCACCGTGTGCTTTGGGGGTTACAAGGCGATCATCAACGATAAGCAACTAATTGATATGACATCCATTTCAAAAAAGACTTTTGAAATGCTTCTTTTTCTACTTCCGACCCACAAAGCAATGTATAAAGAGCTTGGAATGGACGATAAGCTTCTTATCACGTTAATTAAACTTAAAACTGGTCTCCCTTTTTCATACATTGCGGTGCAGTTTGGAATTGATGAGCGAACTGTATCAAAGATATTCAAGACAACTATTTCCCATCTTTACATCGCCACGCAGAACTGGGTATTTTTTCCGAGCAAAACTTCCGTGAAAGCAACACTACCGGAATCTTTTAAGCCACAGTACTCCACCTGCAGGGTCATCATTGACTGTACTGAAGTCAGAACAGAGACACCTCCGACAATCGAACAACGTATTCACATGTATTCAAGTTATAAGGGATGCTACACGGCAAAATTTTTAATAGGAATAACACCACGTGGATATATTTCGTTCATATCTAAAGGATATGGTGGCAGAGCTACGGACTCATTCATTACAAATGATTGCGGACTTCTTAACTTACTCGAGGAAGGAGATACAATAATGGCTGACAAAGGTTTTCCAAACATTCAAAATAAGGATGGAGTGCTGTTAGTAATGCCCCCATTTGCTTCAAAACGTAAGCCCCAGTTCACACATGAAGAAGTCGAGGACACCTATAAAATTGCAAGTGTCCGGATACATGTTGAAAGAGCCATTCAACGACTCAAAATATTTAAAGTATTAGGAGCGAAAGTTCCAGTTAAATTAATACCTATGTTAGATCAAATAATTCATATCTGTGCCGCATTGGTTAATGTAAGCTCTCCTCTTATCAAGGAATAGAAATAAGATTTAAATGTTATGCAATGGTCTATTAAAATTATTTCGTATACAACACTTTTGTTATTTACTTTTTTGAACAGAGCACGGGTAAATAGTAATTAAAATAAAAATACTCTAGTTTAGCAACACATTGTGATAAAAATATTTCATCTCTCATCACAGTTAGCATTAGGCTATCAACAGAACTGTAAACGTAAAACGAACACTCACGTAAACCCAAAACGAACATCGAAATTTGGACTTGCGTGTAATATCGATGATGTTTTTTGAGTTGCCACTCCCCGCGGTTTTGAATTACATATTGAAGGTATGAAACCCCTGCGTCATTGTCTACAATTTTCTTCGCCTTCCTTGAAAAGGGACATTTCACTTCGCATAGCTTCAATTCTTCTTTCTCGTAATATAATGCGTCTGGACTTGCGCACAACCAGGGGAAGTCTTTGGATATCACAACTCCAGTGTTTATAAGGGTTACTTTCTTTTTGTAAGAAAATGAAGATTTTGCAGCGGGCTCCATTTTTATTCCATATCTTGTCGCTTTATTTCCGCTAAAAGTATTTGTCAACATACGCAGTGCAAGAACATTAAAGTCACCTTTTCTAGTAAATACGCAGTGGCAGCCTGAACTCGTGATCCGGTGTTTCCTAACTGAATACCATAAATCACATTGACTTTGGTGAATCGTGGCATGGGTCGCTTGTTTCTTGTCTTGCTCAGTCCACAAAATGTTGCTGTCATAAAAAGCTTGTTCCGTATCATTCAATTTGTAGCGTTGCAGCTTTAATACAAGCTTCCCCTCAATAAATTGTTGGGAATACGCGTGGTATTGATACTTGTCGGGGAGACTCGTTCTATAAATTGTATCCAGTGCATCCTCAACTTCTAGTTTGCAAACCTGGCCAACAACATCCTTAATTATGCCTTCACACTCCTGTTCTACTTCTGTCTTCATCTCGGCTTCCATAAGTGTACGTAAGTTTCCTCCAGCTTCAGGAAACCACGACAAGATGTCTTGAACAGATTGAGTAGGCGTTGGAAGAATGCGTTGAGGGATGTTAAACAAATCGGTGAGAGATTTTCCTCTAGAATATCCTTCCTTCACAGCTGGAATCCCCCAAGCCTGTCTTTCATTCGTCTTCGAAGATTCCACAAAATTGTTGACATAAATAAACAACGCTGAGCTATGCTTACAAGATCCGGTGACACCTGCCTTACAAGTACAATGGCTTGATTTGACAACCCGGTTTAGAGTGAGCTAACAACGGTTTAAAAATACATGTATATAAGCGCTTATTAGACATAATGTTACTTTATTGAATTTGTTTTGTAGCCTTACATTTATTCGTAATGAATAATTTTTATTGTTGATTGAAGTCTGAGGTAAACAATTCCCGAAGACAACTGATCCGTTTTCATCTATTTCTTCTCTGACGCCTCCCACGTGTCCGGCTTCATACAACTTTTGACCTTTGTCCAATGTACTTTTACGGAAGTAATTTGCATATTCAGGAATGTTTTGGAAGCCACAGTAGAGAACTCTCATTGTGATTTTTTGATAACAATATTTATAAAATAAATACTAGTACAAAAGTACTATGAACTTGGTATTGAAGCAAATTAAAGACGAAAAACATGCAAATATTTTAAAGCCCCCATTCAAAATGAGTGTAATGCATAACAAACACTCGGAGTAAGGATAACAGCATCCGAATACAGAAATTGCAATTCAATTAGGGAGCTTCTAGTGCCGGAAAAACCCCCTCCTGACTCGAAATCTCGTATTTTGCAATGTTTTGAAAGTGTAACCAGTGAATAATTCTATCCCCCGAACTTACTGTTTCATCGTCAAGGTGGCGCTGAGATATCAGTGTTCGGTTCCCTATACAAACAAAACAACCCAGAAATTCACTGTACTCCTTGTACAAAACATTTCATCACAGTTTTTAATTAAAGCCATCTGTGGCCTCTTTCTTATACAAATATATGTATTTTACTAAAGACCACCAAATTTTTTGTCTTTGTACAAGTTGGTAAACCCACTACTTACATAACATACATACCAAAACCAAAGTATATATATTTGCCTGCTCGGTCGTCAGCCATACATTTATACATCTCTGCAATAATCGTTGTTTGTTACTAACAATTGTATCTCGCGCAAATGCCTATCTTCGTTCTTCTTCCTACAGTACCAGAACAAGATTTAAGTTTAGTTTTGACAGTTCTTGATGAATTTGACATGAGAACTTGCTGTTTTTTATAAGTTTAAAATAATAAAATCGTTATACGACTATTAAATCGCAGACAATACTTTTTACAGGGTATTTTCGAATTAAATCCTAATAAGCATATATGTTAATTAGTCATTATGACTCCCAGAATATTCATCTCCGTTATGGATTTACAAAAAAGGTCAATTATGCTGAATTACTTGACGAATTTACAAGTTATTCTTTGGTGGCTTCTTTATGAATTCATCATCTAGTCTTTCACTGTGACCGAATTTTATTACTTGTTTTTTATCGTATTTTTATTGTTTATTGTCAAATATAAATGATTAGTTTATGCAAACGTATGGCGCAAGATTAAGTAAAATTAAGTGCTTTTTATCAGGTGGATATTAAACATGTTGTTAGGTATGTACTGCTGCTATACAAAGAATGTACCTCGTTTACACCTGGATTAAGAATATAAAGGGTATATACAAATGGAAGTGACTATTTATAAGCACTTTGTTCTTTGGGCTCACGAATGGTGATGAGATTTCTTTCACAGCGTATCAAAAACCAACTCTTTGGCTACACAGCACCATGCTTTGCTTTGACCATTCATGACCTTATGCGTTTATATTAACTGTCTATTCCTTATTTTCCGAAAACAAATTATTCCAGGCTTATCTACGCGACACTTAAAATATTATGGCTTAAAATTGCAGACATGTGAATTGAAAATCATGACCCAGTATATAGAATCAAAGCATATGGCAGCCTGCTGTAAAAAACGACATAGCCTTTTGTATTGCTCGAATATTACTTATGAGACACAAGAAACAAAATTGTGAAAAATCACTTCCACGATAGAAAAAATTTAGCGGCAACTTCCGCAAACTCCACAACATTGTCAACTTGCGTTCTGATTGAGCTATATGTATACAGAAATAAGAAGATAAATTACTTAGCAAATTCGCACAACCTTCAAATAGTATTGAT
Source organism: Orchesellides sinensis (assembly GCA_027744375.1). NCBI lineage: Eukaryota > Metazoa > Arthropoda > Collembola > Entomobryomorpha > Orchesellidae > Orchesellides > Orchesellides sinensis. The sequence continues at coordinate 10,097 of JAHZNG010003302.1, forward strand.
CATTCTCTAGCCATGAGATTTTGCCACAAATGTTAAAACATTCAAAATGTTCCCTTTAAAAAATATGCAGGTTTGAAGTCAGTGACATGTACCGAATTTCGCTTCCTGAAATAATGTTTTTTAACCACCTTGCAGTTTCCCCTATAACTTAAACAGCAATACTAAACAAAACGACGTAGCATGCTTTTCCGATACAATAAAGTGTAGGCTTTATAGTACTGGTATTAGACTGTGATACGGTTGAGCTGTTGGTAAATAGTGAGTCTTCAAAAAAAGTCACTTTCATTTGTATCAGCCCTTTAGCACCGTAGTAGCAGCAAATCATTTTATGTAAGAGAATGTTCATTAAATATTCAATATTTCTGCTCAATATGCAATGTATCTCGCTTTGTCATACATTGCTCATATCTACATATTCAAATTGACTGTGAACAACCTGTTCCACATATGTACATGAAATAGTAACACCTGCAACTGGGATCGGATGAATCGGATGACTTCAAAGCAAATGGAATATGCGCGAGATACAGTTTGTATGAACTTTGCATCTGTGTATTACATATTACACATACAGTCCAGATTAACAAACAGATTTTTTTTAAAGTAAATTTTTAATTTTATTTTACTTCTTCGTTCCAATTTTCTTAACATATTTAGCAACATTTTTGTTTATCCAGTCGATGTAGTGGGAAACCTCCGTGTAAACCCCAGGATAACCCCTAGTGTCACAGTCTGCAATACAAACAATAATGAAAAATATTTGTTTACAAATACAACGTTTTACACTAACATCCGGGCATAGCTAGCTTAAGCACAAACCTCTTCCCCAGCTTACTATTCCAGCTAAATATCCACCATCAACGCTCACAGCAGGGCCTCCACTGTCCCCTACGGCATTCCAATAAGAATTTTAAAAATACTCAAATTTCCTTTTCCCTAAACATTTTTCCAGAGTTTCCGATTTCCTCTTTAAGACTTTCTTAATAGAACTTGGTTCGATTATTACAAAAATGTCCGAAAAATTAAACTAACAATGACTCACCTTTACAGGCACCTTTCCCTCCATCTTGTGTATATCCTGCACACAGGAATGTGTTGTAAATAGTCATCAAGTACGAGTATGCACTGGCGCATGTATTGTCATCTACCACTGAAACTTCCACTTTTTGTAAAATATCCGAGGCTGGAAGCCCTGCTCCCTTTAGGCCCCACCCAGATACCCTCAATTTACCTTTAGTGTCCTGTTTAGCTTCAGGTAACCGAATTGTTTTCACGTTGTCGTTTAACTCAAAAGGCTTATCAAAGACTAGGAGGGAAATGTCATGCACCAAAGAAGCTTGAGGGTTGTAGCCGGCATGATTGATAATCTTCGTAACTTTCCTTCGTTGCTCAAGACCTGATGTGTCTTTAAAACTGAGGTCACCTCCAATCACAGAAAAAGATCCAGGCGTCCTATGCGTGCAGTGGGCAGCAGTAAGCCCCACAAGAACACCTTGAACTTCAATCAGAGAAGCACCACAATGTTGCTTGTTGTCTCGTAAAAGGGCGAGCTGATATGGAAACTCGCCTTGCTTTGCTGCTTCTCCTAAAACAATTTTTGGCTGGGTTTGGTTCCCACGTCCATTGTACGCCTCAGGAAATGCTGGTCACTGGGAGCTTCGAATATTTTTGCATACCAACGCCAATAGCCAGTAAAGCTCCAAAAACGACAAAAGTTTTCATTTTTTATTAATTTCCTGAGTTAACGAATATTTTTTTCTTAAGTAAAGTACACAAATTGGGATGTTGCACACAACTATATCCTCTGTCGTACAAATTTACGTTTATATTCAATTGAAACATCCGTGTATTTCCCATTTCCAATATTATCAATGTCACAAATGTGTATTTAGGCGGAAATAGTTTTTAAAAATTTGCATAAGGATCTGCGCCTCCAGTTGAAATTTTCTTAGTATTTGAATCGGTATTGCGTAGATAAGCTGACATGACCCTATTTTAAGTACATCCCAGATTTATTCTTGCAAACTACAACAGTTTGATACATCGTTCATATAATTGCAGTTTTGACATTGAATGGATTATACTGATTACTGTGAAACCTCAGAAAGCATCTAGATTAAGTAGGCACATAAAAATTGCAGTGCAGATGCAGCAATATGTAAATGAGCAGACAACAGACAGTCCCATAATGCATACCTGATGAAGTGCTTTGGTTCAGTGTCATGATCATTATATGGATGGGTTATTGTCATTTATAACGAAATCCCTGCTCACACTCTGAGTTCAAAGTAAATGCCTGACGTAATTTCCAAATACATTACAGGATGACTAGGATATGCTCTACCAGTACAGAAATTAAAGTTAATTGGGTTTGTTGTTACAAATAGCCCATAATCACATATATAAAACATATGATTAAATCACATCAAAATGTGTTTTCAAGTATTTTCAGCAATTTTGTTAAAAAATTGCTTTTGTAATTAAGTTCATTTATTAAAAAGATGGCCCTGTCAACGATTCAACGCTTACCCAACTTACCTCCACAGGTACGAAAAACCAGTCGTGGTCTGTTTAAACTACTATAACTATACTAGAATGAGAGGCCCAAGTATTATTAAGGAGTATATGTAATATTATATT
>JAHZNG010003303.1:0-10054 GCA_027744375.1 Orchesellides sinensis
TTTGTTTGAATGTACGTATTTATTGAAAGCGTTTTATACATAAATAAAAAGGATACCGAAATTTAAAAAATGTATCAAAACTTTCATTAAGTTGATCACTATATGCTCGTCATAATTTTATGCATTTTATAAGCTAATCATTAATAATATTTTTTAAATAGTTAGTAAAGTAACTGTCTATTCATGTGTTATGTTTAAAACATCAGTAAGACTGAAATTCTTTTAAATGTTCACTTGCAATTGTTCAATGGGAAATCTCAGAGTAGAATTAGCCCACGCTGGAGAATCTAACAGAGGAACAAAGCAGTAGACAGCGTTGTGTATCTTCTCGTCTATCTCCAAACTTATTGAGCTCATTACTGCTGAGAATTGTTGAACTTCAAACTGGGCAGCAGAAGTTGCTGTGAAAAGTAGCCACGACATTAATAAGACAAAGTCTAGCCCAACTTCAAAGCATAAATAAAGCTTTTTAAATTCAAGAAATTAGAATAACTCTCAAACCTGGAAATTCCAGAATTCCATTCTCTCCTTCAAGTGCCCACTGAAGGCCTCTGGAGTAGAAATAGCGGTTAGCAAAACATCTAAATGTTGCAAACACCATTTTGCCTTGCCTGCGTAGTGCTGGCACATCAATTCGTATTTTCTTAAACATTTCCGCATTCTCAATAGAGGCATCTGGAAGGTTAAATCATTTGTACGCATTTTAGTATTAGACTTTCAAGACATTACAACTTTAATGGATTAAGTTGCAAGCTTACAGGTCATTTTCTCCTTATCGTAAAAATACTGAGACAAAATTTCCATATTATCTTCCCCTTTGCATCGTAGGAAAATACTAAACCAATTCGGGGCAGTGTAGGACTTCTCACGAACCTCCACTTGTAACTGAGTACATCCTTCTCCACAATTAGAATATTTTGTTTGGCTGCCATCACCATTCTGTGTCATCAACGAAATTTATTAAGTGTATCACATACGGGAATACTGTAATGCTGGTTTTCAGAATTAGTAACCTCTTTTAGTAAACTCTTCATTATTTCGCATTCATTTGGTCTTCGACAGGTCACCGCTGACAGACTTGGGGGTTCGACAGAGTTCATTTGACACTTAAATGTAGAAGTAGAGTTGTCGTACCATAGTCCAACTGATTTATCAGAATTCCTTTGGTTTCCTGGAAAAAACGAAGGGTGTAATGGAAACTGTACTGGGCTCATGTTAATGCATATTAGCAATTAGCAGTAATATGAAACTATTGTATTTTAATAAATTCGTTATACCGCTGTAAATTGGTGGAAATCTGAAAGTTTCATCAATGTCATCTCCAATACAGCTTACAGATCCTTGATTAACCTGTGTGATAAGGGCAACGCATCCAGCAGAGCACCTGGTAGTCTTGTATTCTGTAGACTGCATGTTTCAAAACAAGTCAAATTATATACCTAAATGAGAACTTGAGTCTGTAATAATATCTATTTAGCTCTTTTTACTGCAGCTTAGATATATATCCTTACATTTTCTATTGCTGTCCCATTGGCTGACATTTCAGTTAAATTTATTTCGGGTTGGTTAAGGCTTCCCGATTTGCAAGTGAATACGTGAAAATCATTAACCTTTTCATATTTTAATTCCGGTTTTCCTGTTCAAATAAAAATTATAGGGTTCATGGACACTCATTGGTATAATTGTATTTGAAATGTATTTTGGTTATAATTCCGACGCAACTACTTACGAACAGGAAGATTTGCATAGATGATCAAAGAGTCGCTTTGATTTCCATTAGCTATGCATTGGTACTTCCTATAAGTGCCTTGTTTGATGCTATCAGTTACATTTTCAACCAGGAACCCTCTAGCAGGATCATATAAAGGTTCTTTCGTGCTGGACTCATTCCCAGGATGGCTTTCTGAGTTTTGTTCCTATTTTTAATTGATAAGCCAGTACAATTTAAGCATCTGACTCAAACATCATTGTTCAATAGACTTTGCTTTCATTCCCACTTACTAAATCTATCAGTTGAACATTCACGCTTGGATTATTCACCAAACATGGAATGTAAAAGCTGTTACTGTCTTCAGGAATTGTTATGTTTATTTGAGACCCCGCCCGAATGAGATATGGTGGAGCTTTACCTATGCAAATCAATTCAATCATCTTTGAGTTGTAGTGGTTGATATATTTTTGTAAAACGATGCTAACTCAGCAGGTTCATATTTGTGCTTAACGATGTATCGCCCAGTATCATTTGGATTTTTATTTCGAAGATTTAGCAGTAATCTGCTTGAATAACAGTATGTTGAACTGTCATAAAAATCTAGAACTTGTCGGTCCGACTGTATAAGGGGAGTTCTTGATGGCTAAAATGAAGAATATTTATTGGTAAGTATACAAGAACTTGCTAATTGGTGGTTTTATGGCCCTTTTATTACATATTATGAAGACCTACCCCAGAACCTATAAAACTCCACGTAAATGGTTTTGGACCCGAAATTTTCACCGCAAACTGAAGCAAATCATCAGGAACCACGAAATATGGTAATTTATCTAAACGAGTGTCATTTATCTCCAACTTCAATTTTGACGGGGGTGGATGAACGCTGATCAAGTGAATGGAGTTAGTTTCATGGCAGTAATCATCAGAAGTCTAAATTAAATTAACAGAAAAATGTTTTTAAAGGCCTGGAACACCAAAACAATGCATATCAAGTTTTTAAATATGTACCACGTACTTCAGGTCTCACAAAGAAAGGCATTGACGCATTTTTCCATTCAATTGGTGAACCAAGTATTGGAACAAAACAATAAATTCTCGAGTAATCCAATTTTTCAATGAGTAAATTAAAGTTAGATGCAACTTGAGTTGAGCCAAGGTATTTGAACTGATGGTCGAAAATACCTGAAAAAATTGAAACCATCATCATAAAATTCGTCTTCAAAATTTCAAATTGCTTATTTCACAAGAAAAATTATCTGTAATTACTGTCTTTTTGGAAAATCATTTTGCCATTCTTGGTTTCTATTGCCCATTTAATTCCGTTAGAGAAAAGAAATGGAGCAGCCACACAACTGAATTCAACAGTTTCCCCCAACTCAAATTCCAAGTTTGCTCCAATATGCTGAATTTCCCGTTGTGGATTTTGGTCTGCTGAGTGGACTGCATGGGCAGTGCTTAGATGTATGTAGCCGTCATCTTGATTCTCGGCATCCCAAACTATGTCATCTTTAACTTTGTTTCGATTAGAAAATTCAAAGCATAATACACTCAATTAAAACATGGTCACTCTCACCGTATACCTAATTTTTCTTGTATCAAATATAAAGTATTAACTATTAGCTATACATTGCGTAAAAACGACTTACAAAAAACATCCTTCAACAAACGGTGCTCCGAAACACCGTCTCCGTTACATGACACGTTTAGTATTCCATTCAAAAACAAGGACTTAATCAATATCCTGCTACAACCCTTCTCCCTAATACAGTCATCATTGCTGCTAGAATTATTAGCTTCTTCGTGGTAAAAAGATGGGTAGCAGTCCTATCAGGAGATTATAAATCGTTTACTTATTAAGTTGTAAATGTTTTATCATGAAATAAGCTTTCCAGTCACCTTTAAATGACATCTTCTCATCAGCTCACAGGAATCCTCGTTTTGACAATGATAGTAGCGTATTTTTGGCATCCTCTTGGTTTTGGATCTACAGGTGGCAACTATTACATTTTCTCCTTTGTCATCCTCTTTTGTTTCAACATGGAGTCCTGCACTGTAATCGGAATCTCGACCTAAACGAATAAAATGGTAAACACATTTTATTACAAAAGCACACTATTGCATGAATGTAAAAAGATACCATTTTGTCTTACCAATTTGTGTAAAAACCCAATTGTGCAGAATCATTCCATCAGCTTTCCGTCTTAAACTCACATTTCTTGTTTCACCTTCCGCTGTGCTTTCCATGATAACCAACTTGCCTCCCAAGCCATATTTGGAGTCAGCACCCTCATGCCCAAATGTAAGGTTTCTAGCTGGTGTTGAAAATGTCACAATTTCCAGCTCTTCATCTGCTTCCCATGAAAATTTGAAAGGAATCCTGCCAAAAACGTGTTCCTCTGCGGGTTGTGCCTTAAAATTTGTGCCCATTTCTTTATTGACGAGAACAGTAACGACATCGCTGCGGTCATTTACGTCCAAGCTACTACTGCACAAATACTCGCCATATAAATCTCGCATTTCACCACTGCTGGTCAGTGGCAGGTGAAAGCCAGATGATGGGTAAAACTCAATGTCACTGTCTCCAAATTCTTCATCGTCCTCGGACCAAATTTTCTTGTAACCCTGTTTAATTCAATGAAACATTTTATGTTGTAGTAATCTGTACAGTCGAGAATACCGTATCGTAGATTATATATTCATTACAGTGCCAATTTTTTTGTATAAAAACACAGACGTAGACGCTTCTGAATTTGTCAAACAAGGGATTTTCAATTTTTCCGACTCGGCTGGAAGGGTAACAACCAGATTGCTTCCCCGCTCCACAAAAAATGGACGCCCAGCAGCCTCTGAAATCCAAATTGTGAGGATTAAACAGAAATTTTTGGTTTGATAGTCAAAACTCAAATCCCATTTTCTGCACATGGATACATGATTTATATTGTTTTACCAAACGGGAGTGGCGGATATCTAATGGTTTCATCGACACTATCACCAATGCATTTCACTTCCCCTTGATGAGCATAGCTTGTCAACATCACACAACCAACATTGTTAGGAACTGTGCCTTCGGGACAATCGGTCACATTGACTGCTGAAGTAACCTGGCAAAAGCAGTAATATTGTGGTATTGAATAATATGTATGCATTTTCTGTACTCGTATTTGTTGGATTGTTTTCATTCACAAAACTAACATTTTTAGCGTCAGGAGCATCATCCATCCGGATTTCGTTAAACGTTATGTTTGGTTTGATGTTAGATGCAGATTTACAAATGAAAACGTGAAAGTATTCAAAGTCCTGATATTTCATGCCTGCGTTTTGTTCAGCTAAAACATCTAAAGTAGGGGACAAATATAATTATACATATACCTAATATTGGGGTACATCGCGAACTTTATAAGAAATTGCCAAATTAATAATTTACATAACTTACCCAGAACAAAGTATTTCCACTTGTAAATCAGACCATCTTGGACTGACTTCTCGCCGTCAAATAAGCTTACTTCCCCTTCAAGTCCATAAGTCAGATTTGCAAGTGTTGCAGAACCAAGGTAGTACATTGGAGCATCACTGGAAATTTCTTCGTACCCTCTCTTCGTATAGAATTGCTGCCATATTAAAACGTTAGATGAATCAATGTCTGGTGTAAACTGTAACTTTGGATTCTTGCTTGTTGTCCATGATAAGTATGGGGATGAAGACTTTACGACATCTTTTACCGGAGCAATTTTCTCTTCTATTTAAAACACAGATAAATATACGTACATGTAAAAATACCCATTTGTATGAAATCCTAATGGTTCGTCAACAAGTCTTTACATCAATAATATACATACCTGATTCCAAAACTAAATTTGCCTTCAAAAGTGTCTTATTACTTGAGGCAAACCTGCACTCATGTTTTAGAATACGTGAGCTACCGAATACGATATCATTTTGAGGAATAATGAACCCAGAAAATAGATCAAATCTCATATTTGAGTACTGAACTGGTTCCAGTAGTGGCACCGACTAAAACAAATGTATGCAAAAAAGCAAACCCAAGGATGTGATTTTAGGACACCCTAAAAGCTAAGTTGTAAAACTTTATTTATGTGTGATTAATTAGTTTACCCCTTCCGCGTCATCAGTCAACCTATACAGTATAACTTCACCATTCATTTTCTTGCTGATGCAAGGTAAAACGACAGGCTTCCTTGAAAGTTTTTCTTGGTCGTTAGAAACGGTGACATTAATCTCCGACCCTTCCTCAGGATAAGTGGGTGGCGTGCCTTATAAATATTCATATTCATTTGTTTGTATTTATGACCTTTGATATATGTAAATACATAACAAACACATTTAAATTGATTAAAGTATAATACTTGGGACAAAAAGTTTAAAAGAGTTTCTCCTCGGTCCTTTCGGTCGTGTGCTGTTTTGTTCCATACATTTGTACTCTCCAGTGAGCTGATCAGTTACATTCGATATCACAAGTGCGCTGGAAAAGCAACTCGGTCCTCGATTTAGGTCGCTGCCAGCCCATCGTGTATTAACAACCTTGAATCCTGAAGAAGCCTGCGAACATAATCATTGTCCTACTTAGAGTTTTCGTCGACTACCAGTCTCACATTGCCTTTCCAAATCTTTTTTTAGAATTCTTATCTTACCCCGACACCTTTATAAGTCCACTTAACTTGGGCTAATGAACTGCTACATTCAATCACCACCTCCCTTTGGATCCGTGAAGAAATTAGGGTATAGTAAAGGAGCCCTTCCTGCCCTAAAATTACCCCATGTTCCTCATTCAAATCATCGTCTACAACTCTGATTATTGGGTTATTGCTTTTTATATTCCGAGTTTTTGCACATGGACTTTTCACTTTATATTCATTTTTTCCTCCAGAATGCACACCCTGAATAATTAAAACAAAAGTTATAGCTATGAAAGCTATATTAGCAGAATTTAAAACTGCCATTTTGAGGACAGCAGGAACTTTACTCCTTGGAAATAAACCTTCTGATTGTCGAGCTACAAGAATACTTTTGAGTTGAAATGAATGTATTGAATGAAGTTTCGTATACATTGTATATAAGTCTTACATCTTAGTCATACGTAGTATTATCAAGATGTGTGATGTCAAACATGTCAATGAACTTAGTTGCCGGGTGGGTGAAAATCTTACTCAGAAAAATCAGATAAAACTCGACGTGAGAATCTAATTATTATTATTGTTTAATTCCATCCAGGGCTGATTACGTGTAAGCGACTTCCTCCTTCTCTTGCTTTTGTGACTAGCAGACTAACATTTGAGAGTAAAAACGCCCATGTTGTTTTAGAATTAAGTTTATACTGCCTTGTTTTGTTTTTGATAATCATAAATTTACGAAGCATAAAAGAAAAGTCGTTTTCCCACGAGAATAAACAAATATGTATAAGAGTCAATGCATACCGGAACCGGATTTATATGCACACCTTTACCATTACCATCAGATCCCCGTCAGATCAACACCAGTTGTGGAAGTAGTGAGGGGGTTGTCAAAATAATTTGCATCAATGTTCGCGTTTTATAAAGAGTTACGTAAAAGCTCATTATTGATGAAACGGTGGAATGTATAAAATAGATATACTATGCACCCCACTTTTCCGTTTTCTTGTAGCATCATTGAAATATATAGTGATTCGCAATTTTCTGCTTAGTACACATTTTGTTATATCAATCAATTAGTCCAAGTAGTTTGTGTATGCCTTTGGTTGGGTGTAATCGGTACTCTGTAAAAGTACTGCACTGTCATCATTATAGGTTTACATTTCTTGATTTACAGATCTAAAATTTAAAGTACGATCTATACACGGTGTTGTAGTTGTATTTGTATTGAAGTATTTCATCAGGCTGCTTTCATGAATGAATGATTGGGGATGGAATGGGATAGTTAGATATGCAATGTATGTTTTGATGAATTTAATACGGAAAGTATTCAGTACTTTAGTACTTGCACAAATCGTTAGTATTATATTTTTGAATTTTTGGATCTCATATGGGCTTACCAAAATCTCATTCACTAATCCTATGGATCGAAATGAACAAGAATCATGAATGGGGAGATTTTCATTCAGCAATTTTGCATACTTTTAGTTGTTTCTTTGCTCCTTATTTGCATACATAGGTATTTCATACAATATAAATATAAGGATATATTTCCAAACCTCCCCCAGTATTTTCAGAAAGCTGAATTGATTTGAGGAGATTTACTACATGCATGAATGCGACTGCTTTGTATTTGAATTTGTCCTACGGTTTTATAGCCAAGCTTCAAGATAGAAATAGAAAGATTAGAGTACAGACTGTAACATTTTGTATATTATATATTTAGTTGTTTTCCAAAACCGTCACATTCCTTTCCTACCCTTACTTCTATGTAGGAAATTGCAAATTGACATTGTTCTTAGGTACCTACATTGCTAATCCCAATCACATTTGTTTTTTTTAATAAGCATTAAAAGTCCTGTTCTATTCTTTGTGTCTTTTAGTTAGCCAATTTTTTATAAGTTTCGTAGCGCTAAAAACGTTTTGTCCAGAAACCTTTCCAGTTTGTTCGTGAAAGCTGTTTATGTGGTTTTGAAGACACTTTTTTATAATTTAATTTGTAGTTTTTAAGGAAGTGTGAAGCGTGGAAAAAGGTTTGTATTATAAACAGTTACATTTATGCATGCATTTAGCCAGTTACAAATATAAAAGTTAAAAAGATAACAATAACTTATTGTAATTTAAGCTTTGTAATTTTTTGTAGCCGTTACACCTGGAAAAGAGATGGATGAATTCAAAAGCAAGGATATTGCTCAGCTCCGACTGAATGACAGCTCAGATGAACTTTGTGCACAGGTTCAGACAATATCTTTGAAAGAAGAAGGAAACATCAATGCAGACACTGAAGAATTGTCTCCGGGTAAGCGACGACGAACACAAAGCGTTCCGGTCACCAAGCAAGAGCTTGCAAATACATCAGCGTCATCAAAAAGTGAAGACAGTGAGGTGGATGATGCCGGGAGCAATGATGATGATGACAGTAACGATGGTGGTGGTACCTTCGAGCCTGTCGTTCCGTTGCCACCGTTAGTTCATGCTGCCGATGAGGACATGGAAGAGCGTACTATTGTGGAATATCGTGTCAAGCTATATCGTTTTGAATGCTCGACAAAGGAGTGGAAAGCGAAAGGTGTAGGAAATATCAAGTTGCTGCAGTCGAAGGATGACCCGAAGAAATCACGTGTTGTAATGTGGAGGGCTGGAGTTGGGAAATTGGCATGTAACTTTCGATTATTTCCAGGTATTGGGGTAACCAACTTTCAAGATAACCCCAAAATCCTTTGTTGGAAATGTTTCGATTCTAGTATGGGAAATGAATGGGAGACTTTTACTTGTCGATTTCAAAAGGAAGAAAATGTTAGTTTTAATAATATTATAAGTATTCCTAAAGTTATTTCATGCATTATGTATAAATGGATTTATTCATTTTCTTATGTAGAGTATCGATTTCAAGAATAAAATGCTGAAATATGCTACGGAATCCGCATCAGATTTCCGTGAATGTGAGGCTACTGGTGACATCCCTTGTCCTGGATGCAGAGGCTGTGATCCGGATGCATTTAAATTTCCAGAAACAGTCTTTGGAGAAGTAGCAGAACCGTTAATTGATTACCCTTTGGCCAAAGATTCATGCAATGATCGACCCACATTACTTGTCAACAGATTAATTCCCGAACCATGCACTCCCGCTGATTAATTCTTGGCTACGGGCGATTAAACTTTAAATAAATTGCCTTAGTTTTAGTACAAAAATGATTAGTATGGTGAATTCATGATGGAATTACTTGCAGTTGCAACTAACCTGATATGCAATATATGAATCGTGTTTTTCACACCACCAAAGTTAGGTTAGATAATTCAATTAATTATTTTCAATTCAGCTTCTAGTCTAGGCTTTATCGCTAATATTTGCTTATCTGATTTAACGGCAATTAATTTATTGATATGATGGTGAGAAATCATGAAATTATTGTTTAAGAAACATTGTGAACTTGTTGATATTGATGTCATATGCATTGCGTAAATAAAATAAAGAAATTTGCTTAGTTCTGGATCAAACCTTTACTTGAGTGCCGAATCCATTCTATTTTATTATAATTTCTTTGAATACAAGTATCGAATTATGACAGCATATATAGTAATAGGAGTATAAATATTTTTTACTTTTTTAAACTGACATACGTATCCGTAACTAATAAGTAACAAATGTTACTCGTCTATACTTCTATATAGATCAGTATTAATATTATGCTTTTACTAACAGTGGTAGTATAAT